>VZTN01017322.1:0-20459 GCA_013400515.1 Erpornis zantholeuca
GCTGTTTAGCCTGGAGAAGAGAATGTTGCCATGTGAGGCAGTTTCAAGTTTTTAATTATCTAAAGAGGGCCCATAGACAAAATATTCAGGCTATTTTCATAAGTACCCTTCAACACAATAAGATGCTTTGCCTCAATGGGCAGGCATGAAAACTCTCACTAGACTTAAGTAAACCAAAAATTTGTAATGCAAGTGATAAAGCACTAGAATGGGTTCTGGAATCTCTATTCTTGGATGTGTTCAAAAGACCCTAGCTACCTNCTTGGATGCGTTCAAAAGACCCTAGCTACCTGATCTAATTTTTAAGTTAGTCCTGCTCCGCAAAGGAGGATGGCTTTTCCAGCCCTTCATGCCCAGCCTCACTCATGTCAGGAACTAAATTTACAACTTTACTGTAGACATAGAAAGCATGGCTGATAATTTTCCAAGGTTGTACTGTTAATTAAACATTATATGCAAGAGTCACCTCTTTCACCCCAGGGAGTGAAAGTAGCTTACACTACATGCTGTGCTTTTCTGGGGAGACCTCATTGAGGCCTTTCAGTACTTAAAGGGAGCTTATAAAAAAAAAAAAGAAGTACAGACTTTTGACATGGGCAAGTAGTGACAGGACAAGACAGAATGGTTTTAAATTGAGAAAAGAGGGACTTAGATTAGATGTTAAGAAGAAATTCTGTACTTAGAGGATAGTGAGAGTCTAGAACAGGTTTCCCAGAGAAGTTGTGGGTGCTGCATCCTTGGAAGCGATCAAGGCCAGGCTGGATGAGGCTTTGAGCAATCTGATTTAGTGGGCGCCATTCCTGCCTGTGGCAAGGGCATTGGAGTGAGATATCTTTAAAACCCCTTCCAACCCAAACCGTTCTGATTCTACATATTTATATTAATCCTCTCTCTGAGCTGTTTTCAAGCCAACTGGTTGCTGCAAATCCACTTAGTCAAACGTGACAATACATACTCACGAATCTGGCAGAAGCCACCCTCCAGCGGTGTATCTATAGCAACTGAGTGTGCAGCTGAACCGTGATCATTCTCGAGGAAGATGTATTCCTGTTCCACCTGGTCTTTCAAATACTGGCACATGTGCTCATCATCACACATTTTGACCTCTGCTGGGTTTCAGTGAACAAATTTGTAACACTACATATGATATCTAAATTTTATATCTTCTGGGGTTTTTTAGGCTAGCTTTTGGTCTGCTTTGCACAATTCTGAATTTCTGCATGAGTCAGAATATGTAATTGACTGTAAATTTCAGTCAAATGCCATCTGTCATCTCTAATAACTTATCAAGCACTACAGGCAAACACAGAACTTTTAACAACAAGCAAAAACGCTGTCAAACTGAATTTATTTCCAGATGTGGAGAGGGAGATTTTCACTTTTTCCTCCAACAGGACTAATGCTGCTCTAATGCCTTTCAGCATGATTTTTAAGGCATTCATTTGTTATGTGACATCCATCAATTATAAAATATATTTATGAGGTCTTGCTAGCAGTTGTTAACAGCAGTACTGTGGGATCACATTTACAAGGCCTAATGAAATGGGAGAGCAAGAATAATTGGATTGAAATTGGTAAATGAAAACTCATTCCAGGGGAGAAAAGGTGTAAAATTGATGAGGTCTGACGTGTCATCAAATGGTGAGGATTAAATTAAGATTCAGTGAAGACATATATAGTGCTTATTGTAAGTGTTTAATTGCTAGAATAACAAATGCCTCACAGAAATGCATGGTTAAGTATTAACCTCTTTCTCCTGCTAAATGGAGTCAGGCGGATAAATCTTTTCCTATCCTCCAGTTGACTATTTTCCCCACATTTTTAACTGAGCTTTTTTGTTTATTTGCATATGAAATGGAAACTAAAGTTATTATTAAAAAAAAAAAAAAAGTTAATTTGGTGACTTTAAATCAGATATTTGGAAATACTTTATCTGTTTTCCTAGGAAAAAATACAAATACGTTCCAGCTCATTCTCAGAGAAAAAGTTAGGCATTAGAATAATTAAAACTATGAAATGTTTGACTTTTCTTTCCCTTTAAGAAAAAGCATTTGCTAATAATAAAAATTGTTAACCAATGAGCTGAATTTAAAGGTCTTCATTTAAAGCCAACTATCCCTGGCCAGAAAGGAAAATTGTTTCAGTGACATATATTGCATCAAATGTTTAGGGTGTCTTTGAAAGAGTGTGTGTAGATCCAATAATTATTCTTTTTTGAGTAATTGTCCATTAGGGTCAGCAGGCTTTCTTCCTACTCTAATCTAAAACCCCCAAGAATCTATTGCACTAGAAATAAAATTTCTCCATCATTTAACTGACTATATAAAATCAAATAACTGTAAACTGTTGAATTCTGATGAATCCATGGTTTCACACAAGGCTAGGATGCTTTGCTTTCAGGGCTGCTAGGCCTGGAGCCTGTTTTCTCAAATGGCCACTCTCACCTGCCATGGAGATTACTCATCTGAGTTCCTTGTCTGCATTACAGACCAGTAAACAAAATAATAAGAAACTACTCTTTGGTGCTTATGAAGTAAGGATGTAAGAAATAATCTGTAAATGCCTGATCAGCAACCTCAGTAGTTTGTTTGTCCCTGGCCCTGAAATTATTATTATAAAACATGACAAAATAAAGCCCAAACACCTGAAGTAAGAAGTCCAGTTTGCATTATGATAGCAGCTTTGAATGGTGCAGAAAACTAGTAGCTATAACTGGTGCAAAGAGAAAATTCTGGTTTATCTAGCAAACTAACTGTAGTATTACTCCATCTTTTCCCAGAAAAAGGCAAGAGCCAAAAATTTTGTGTGGGCAGCATATTCCAACCACAGAACAGCATAATAATAGTAACAGAAGAAAAAACAGCAGAAATAAATTGACTTTTGCTGCCTGGAGAAGGTTTTTATAAAGGATGTCTTGCATGTTAGGAGATATTACTTTAGAACAGCAAGGAACTTGCGTGATGAACCCAGAAGAAATGAAGATTTCTCCTGCTGTTTGCAATGCAATGGAAAACTGTCTTCTGCAACATCTTAGCAAGCACCTCAGGTTTACTGCATAAGCCATCATGCAATGTTGCCCAAGGGTGCAAAGGACTGTACTGAGGACCTCTGTGGCCACTAGTGCCCTGTAGTCCATAGTAGGTCAGATACATGCATTTTGTGTAGAATATTATTAATACTCCTAGAAAGGACTGCTCTAATCATGTCACTCACAAGAAATCACTAGTTTGAACTGTCCAGCAAAAATCTCAATATTTTTTCTTGTTGCTTCCACATTGAAGATAATTATTTTTCCCTACATCATAACAGCTTGGTGGTTAAAATTGAGTGCTTATTTTAGAAAGAGAGGCAATATTCTTTTGAAGATGCCGGGTGACAAATTTACAACATCCCTTGGAAATCTGGTCTGATGGACAATTGCCCTCCCTTAAAAAGTCACATCTTGTTTCAAAATTTGTTTAAGTTCATCTTGAAGCTGATCGAGTCCTGTTGTAGATTTGCCTATTTTTTGTAGAATACCAAAAATTTATTTGGTAGAATACCAACATGTACTTTGTAGAATACCAAAAATTCCTTCTGTTGGGATTTTCATTTCTACCATGCTCTTGTTGCTGTGGAGGGGGGGAAAGAAGAATGAAGGAAAGGAACACATTTTGAGATGGGAGACATTTTCTCAATGGGTAATCTGTAACACCAACTACTTTATTCCTGAAATACCAGTCTGCATTCATGTGCTAACAACAAAATGTTTGATCAGTCAGGTTATGAAACTCACCTCAAAACACACTCAGAGCTATGACAGCTCATTGCCAGGGATAACAAGTCAGTTATTTTGCACAGCCCAAACTCTGAAAATCTAACCCAGATGCTGCTACTGTGATGAGAGCAAACAGCCACGATGGAGCAGCAGCTGTTTCTAGGAACTGGGGCAGGCCTCCTCTGGCACCAGCAGCCACCAGTGCTCATCAATATCTCGAGCTGCTGCAGGCAGCAAGAATGAATTTTCACCTTTATCTGTCGTATCTTTACCATTTCTTTCACCACAGGCCCTATCTTACCTCTTGGGGAAAGAAAGCAATTTTGGGTTTGCTGCTGAGAAATCCTTAGCCTTCATATATGACATTTTACAGTAGAAATCCAACCACCAGTACTAAAAGATGAAAGAAAAGAAAATTCTGTTCCTAATTTACTAGCTGATACGCTAAGTACATTAATTATATTACTACTATGTTAGAAATACTGCCAAGGGGGTTTATACTTCTCACAAGCTTGGTAGGGTGTTACATAAATATCTCAGAATATTTACACTGAAAAATTCTTTTCAAGATGCCTGGTTTTCTTGAATGGTTGTTTCACATCTAATTCTCTTAGCAAGCTAGCAAAATCACAGGCAATGCTACCTTGTCTATTTGTTTAGGTCATATTTAAACAACTTTTTTATGTTTATTCCTCTTCTGTTTTCAGATTAACACAGCTGTTTCACTCAGTCAAATCATTATTAACCAATCATAACAAAGAGCTAGTAGTGAGGGACAAAATACCAGCAAATTTACAAGTTGTTGCATTCCAAATTGAATGAAAGGAAGCACCTTGAGCACTATCCCGTGCTGCAAGTTGACGTGTCATTCTGCAGCTTCTAGCCTGACCTTTCCTTAACATCAGCTGAGAAACAAAGAGACTATGCTGTCAGAGCAGCTGCTCTACCTCTAGGCAGGTAACAGTATCATCTTCATGAATGACATCTCTGTCACATTTGCGGCATGTCAGGAAGTCCTTAAAAATATGCAGATCGAAACAACGCAAGATTTTCTTACTGACCTTGAGGTGATGATCAAATATGGTGACTCACAAACAGCAGATCAGGATGGATGTGGAGGCCAGCTGTGCAACAATGGATCTGTTAGAAATCTTTACTATGTCCTTAGTATTTAAACCTTTGCTATTTATGTCCTTAGTGACATATGCATCCTATTTTCAACAAGTAAAGCAGAAANAATCTGAGGCAGTTCTTTACTTTTCCTCTCTTGATTTATTTCATTAATAATTAAATATACTTAATAGAAATGGAAACTAGAAATATGGCAAAGAAAAGATCAGCATGAGCGTTTGTGCAATATGTCCAATTCTGGAAAACAAAAATTACATGCTCAAGAAAAAAAGTGCTGGAATGATTAGGACTTGTATGATTTAATAGGATTTACAAACGACACCACTCCCTCATCTCAAGCAGTCATGTAACCAAACAGAAGGATTAGGGGGTGTACAGCTGTTTCACCACCTCATTAAACTCATAACTGCACACTCTAAACTGTGCTTGGCAGATTGGCCTTTTAAGAATGAGAGCTGCAANTGCTTCTTCATGGAGCTTTTCTCAGAACCCTCCAACCAACCTGTTTAACACAAATTGGTAAATATTTCTGCCTAATTTCTCTGAAACAACATCAACAATTATGCTTAATTGTCAACAGATAGATGTTTTCTGCCCTGCTGAAACATTCTATTGCTATCTTCAAGCAGCATGAGAGATGGAAAAGTTAATAATTTATTCTTTTATTTATTTATATATAATAAATAAATTATTTTTAATAATAAAATAATTCCTTCTTTTATTAATTTATATTTTGTTCCATTCCCAATCTGAGGCAGTTCTTTACTTTTCCTCTCTTGATTTATTTCATTAATAATTAAATATACTTAATAGAAATGGAAACTAGAAATATGGCAAAGAAAAGATCAGCATGAGCGTTTGTGCAATATGTCCAATTCTGGAAAACAAAAATTACATGCTCAAGAAAAAAGTGCTGGAATGATTAGGACTTGTATGATTTAATAGGATTTACAAACGACACCACTCCCTCATCTCAAGCAGTCATGTAACCAAACAGAAGGATTAGGGGGTGTACAGCTGTTTCACCACTTCATTAAACTCATAACTGCACACTCTAAACTGTGCTTGGCAGATTGGCCTTTTAAGAATGAGAACTGCAAAACCCAGAACAGTAAGCTCCTTTAAGCAGATGATTGTCAGGAAGATAGATTGCATTGAAAATGTGTTGCTTTCTTGAAGGCATAGGCTTTTTCTGGTTGTAGGAAGATTTGTTTTGGTAATCATCAGTTGTGTTCTGGAGCTGGAGTCCCAAAGGCTCACAGAACCAGAGGATAGTTTAGGCTGGAAGGGATCTCGGGAGGTCACCTAGTCTAACCTGCTGCTCGTGGTAAGGTCAGTGCTTGAGGAAACCTGGTCATTACACTCTGCCTGAAATCCTTGGATCTTCACCTCTCCTCGCTGGCATAAAATTTCATAAGTTGGGGAATTCTGTGTTCTTTCAGCCCTTTTTGTGTCAGTGCAAGTCAGTATTTTTAACTGTTTTTCCATTCATGAAGCAATGTGTAGAGGCTTAAAACTTCTCAGAAGCGAAAGGGAAAATTCAGGATTGTTCCAACATGCTCTAGGATGGCATAGAAG
Source organism: Erpornis zantholeuca (assembly GCA_013400515.1). Classification (NCBI taxonomy): domain Eukaryota; kingdom Metazoa; phylum Chordata; class Aves; order Passeriformes; family Timaliidae; genus Erpornis; species Erpornis zantholeuca. The sequence goes on from VZTN01017322.1 coordinate 6,467, forward strand.
AAGTGTTCATAGTACTTGTTTGAAGGGCTCCAGAGGAGAAGGAGGGATGAAGAGTGTCTCTTAGGTGTTGTTAAGAGTACAGGAATACAGAAGATTGAAACTAGTTTTCAGAATGGCTTTCTGTATCTCAAACTTTTTCTGATACATCTGGACATGACTTACAGTTTTATTCTCTTCCTATAGTCTGTGCCACTGCAAGAGTCTGTATCTTAAAGATGCGTTCAGATGTCATCTGTGGATAGGCAGGCAAGTATTTAGTGTGTAGAAATAAGCTTAATGGAAATCTAATTGATTAACATGGTCAAAGATGTGACAACTTAAGCATATCCAGATGATTCAAGCAGCTATGGAAATTTACTGGTGAAGGCAGAGGCATGTATCATCTAGCTCAAGAATTACATAGAATTGGATGACTATTCCTGATGTTACATCTTTGAGCACAGGACCAAGTCCTGCCAACTGGTTATCATAACTGACCTGATTGTTAGCAAGTTTGGAGGATTTTTTGGTTACATTTCCAATCAATAGAATTTATTCCATGCTCTTCACTTTCCATCTTCTCTTTACTTTCCATCTTCTTGTTTTTCCCAGTATGCTGCCACAGTGTTCTTATACCTTTCTGAGAAATATCAGAGTTTAAGCAGTGAACAGTGTTCGTTTCCATAGGAATAATAAACATATGGAAATAGAAGGAATACAAAATAGAAGACTTGTTCACAGGCCAAGAAGATAATCTACATCATTCAAGATCTGAACACTAGAATTATGGTAGAGTCTGTGCAAAATATACTTTTTTGGGTTTTCAAAAAGAAAACTGTTTATACTGTGAAGCCTTCATTATAAAAGCCCAAATTTGAATGAGGTCTTGAACTATATTAATTGAATAAGAGTAATTTCTTATGCTGACTCCAGAGCACTGGCATCCTATTGGGACTTAAAATACAGAATATCAGTTGAGAGTTTTAAAAGTAAAGCCAGACATTTTCCTCTGACGACAAAAGAAATCTGCAGGTAAATTAATTGTAGATAGTTTTATAAAGCTAAGGGCCAGTATATTAAATGCTCATATTTTTAAAAATAACAATTTCAAGACCAGTTAATAAGAGTTAATTAGATCAAATCAGGTGAAAACCTGCAATTTAATATAAAGATTCCAAGAGGTAATTACTTGCATGAACTTACATTTTTATAAGCCAAGAAAAGAAGAATATGCAGGATGGGAAATTAACACCTATGATAACATCCAGTTAGGGAATTCTGCATATGTAATACACTGACCCTTCTGAAAAAGTCAGCCCTACCTACAGGACAGTGTGACTTTAGAACTTACTAATTCAAGATTTTTTTTTCACTTCTTCTTCAGGAGAGATCTTAAAATAAGAAAATTCTACAGTACTGCCTTCATGATTGGAAAAAGAATGAAAACCATCCCCTCACACAGTAGCCTTTTTATAAAGATTGGATGAAAGCCGGGCCCTGGCAGTTAGGGATGGGAAAAAAAATTAATTGTGTACTGAGACATGAGACAGTAATAACTCACACAGGCTTCATTGCTTCATGCCAGACAAAATAAAAGTGAAGCCAAGTAAGGGAGAGCTGCTGATGAAACTAGTGCCATCCATTTTTTCCTCACCAATCTGAAAGACCAGAAAGAGGCAAATAAAAGCCTTAGATATGGTTATTCCTTCCACTTTCCCCATGGCTGATCTAGCTAATATGAAAAAGAAATGAAATTCATGCCCCTAGGTGGTGTTATTTTGGTTGGATGAGCACACAGATCTGGGCTGGATAATCAAAGGGGGGCTCTTTGTTTAGGAAAAAAAAAGAAATCAAAAGTGTGATTTGTGTGTACTCTGCAAAGATCTACAGCCCTCTCAGAGCCAGGTGAAACTGAAAAGGAAAAAGAAAATTGTGGGAAAAATAGATAACATTTATTAGCAAAATTTTGCCATCCAAGAAGCTCTTTTCAAGACACAGACACGTGCAAGAATGCACACACATGTAGTATCCTCTGGTTGATATTTCAGATTTGCTCTTTCTTTAACCTAAGATAGGTCTTTCAGACCTGTAATTAGTACAAGAAAAATAGTAAGAAAAACAAGCTTGTAAAATCCAGCTTATGCTCATGTGTTTTAAAAGATTGTATTATTAATAAATGTATGATTCAATGTCTTTAGCATTGTAGCTGATGAGACGCTGAAAGGGAAATCTGCCAGGAATTTTTGGTAAAATAAAACTGAATAGGACAAGCATATTGCCCTTGATGGCAAAAATACAGCCTAAATTTATAAAATTGATCTCTTTTTCATTTTGAATGCTATTGAATGAACATCTCATAGTTTAAAATTCCACACAAATTCTTGCCATTCTGTTCAAACAGTGACACGTTTCTACATCCATATCTGTAAATCTCCATAACCTTTTCTAAGATGAAATCACTGCTTTAAATTTACTGAACAGAGGTACATTTTGTACCCAAATTTCATTCCTTCTCTGCAAAATATATGCACTAGATATATTTCAAGTGAGCATGGATACATACACACAGACAGAGAAATCCATTTAGTGCTATTTAAAAACAGATTTAAGTATGTTATAGTTGTACTTTTATGACTTGTACAATCTTCAAAGAGACAGAATCCTTTCATCCACAGTCAAGATGCATGAGAAGGCATAAATGATTCCTAAAATGACTGGTACCAATCCTGTGTATATCTGCACTCAATTAAAAAAGCAAAACATTAGAAACTTGTTTTGAAAAAGAATCCTGTAAGACATGCAATATATTTCTACAGGGATGACAGTACAGACATATTTATTTTTGAAATGTTCCTTATACTTCCCTGAGTACTTATCTTACTGAGTGTGATCAAACTACTATTTACAAGGAAACGTCATATCTTTGGTTCCTTCCTGAAATAGTTCTTGAAGTCGATTTTGAAGGTAAATATAGTAGAGTTTGAGCTGTGGTCTCATTTAAAAATTATAAACTGGGATTCATATGCCTCACTCAGAACCATTGCAGAGATCCAACATATTTAGGGTCTCTTCAGTGATGACTTTTTAACAACTTAAGTTCCTTCCAACTTGTGCTGAAAAGCATTCAGTGAGCTGATGGAAAATAACACAAGGTTCTAGGAAGCATTTTAGTACTTAAGTGGTTGCTGGGTTGCTGGGATAATCTAAAAGCAATCGGGTGAGGGGGAAAAGGTTTCTAAATAGAAATTTTTGTGATAGAGAAGGAAATACTGGAATGTTGTTTTTAAACATCTTAAGGGGAAAATGAGCATCCAATGTAATTCTGATAAAAAACATCTGACAAATGAAATTCCATTACTTATGACTGCTTAGTATATCCATAGGAGATCCAAATATAATACATTTTTAACCAGGCTAGCTCTCCATTTTTCATTCAGAGCCTCAACCCATATGTTTCTGTATTTGTAACTTAGAGATATTAGCTACCTCTTCATGAGCTCAGAGCTCTCCCTCAGTAGTTCTGTGAATGGAATGAGGCTGCACAGTTTTGCAGAGAGTTGGCATTTGGCTTTCCATAAATATCTCTTGCTTTTGTCATGGTTTCACCTGGAGATTATTTGATCACATCAGATCAGAATATACCCTGATGGATACAACCTCTAAATCAGAAGTTCACAAAATGGCCTGCATTTCCTGAAGCAAATATAAATATTACTGCTGGCAACTGGTGTAAACCCAACAGTATATGCTTTCAGGTGTGCTCTACAGAAACCCTCAGGATATTTATTTAAATGTTGCTATTTCCCTGTCAACTAACTTTTTCATTTGTATGTTTTAGCAAAGCCCGTAAAATCTTACCACAGCTATCTGAAGCCTTTGAATGAATGTTTAATGTCCTTTTAGCAGTATTCACTCAGCTCTCATTTCAATACACCTGAAAACCTGACAGGATATACAAAAATGAGGTTCCATGTTGTTTATTACTTTCGCTTTTAAATATGCCAGTTAAACAAATTCTTACACCAGAACCTCACCTTTTAGATACCCCGCCAGGGTTTGATTTTTCCAGTTTTTATAAGGTGAAAAGATTTTCTTAAATCTTTCTGCAGCTGCAGCATTTCTATACAAGCATAAGAGCAAAAGAAGGTGCAAATACAGAAACTTTATGAGCCCCACAGTCCCTGGCTATGTAATTAAATGGAAATACTTCTGAATTTCAGGGACACCTGTTGCACACTCCTCAGATATTGCTATTTCCACTAGTTTCCAAAATATAAAGAGATGGTATGGGGTCCCTGTGCCAAGTGGCACAAGATTTCTTAATGTCAGGACTAGATTTTGTTTGTCTTGCCGCAGTATGGAGCAGGAAAACCCTGAGCCCCTGCCGTGGCTGAGGACAACCAGGCTTTCTCATGGCATGGGAGGAAGGAGCATGGGAGGGAGAAGTCCTGCATGTGCCCAGGTGTGTGATGGGGGAAGAAGTCCCCCACTCAGTGAGTTGCACCAGGCCAGGCTGAATGAGAGGACAGTGAAGGAAGAAGAGGAAGAAGATCAGTCCTACCAAAGGATGAGGGCCTAGAAGGCACGAAGCTCTGTTAGCATTGTTTGCACTGTTGCCTTTTTGGTTTTTTTTCTTCTTCTTCTTTTTGACACTTCCTTTTGCAAGTAATGATGACAAAGGAAATAATTGTGAGGGGAAAAGACAAAAGAGGTGTAAAGGCAGTACCTATTGATGCCCCAGTCAACACCATCATTTCTCCAAGTAGCCTGGTGGGATCTTCAAGAACAAAACTAACAAAGTTTAACATCTGAAGTCAACTTTTCAAGCAGCATAGCACCCTTACACACATACGTTGGGATCTCACTAATACTGAGAAAATATTTCGGCATGGGCATTCCCAACCTAAATTAAGAGAAGGAAGAGGTTTACTTCCTGATTTTTTTTCAGGAAACTTCCTGCTATTTCTTCCTTGGAAAGAGCAAATTTAGTTGTTTTACAGGTTAAAATGCATTCAGTCCAGTGGCATATAAATACATGCTCGGGGTAGACAGAACACCAAGAATTTTTCACAACACCACCCAGATTTCAATTAGCTTTATTGGAGCATTCATAACAATGCAGAGATAAAGGACCTTGCACCCCTTATCTACACACTGCTCTAGGCCACCCTAGCTGTGGCAGTACAATTACTAGAATATTTTAATTCAGAAAATGCCGTTTAATCTTCTCATGCCAAAACATTTGTACTCAGACTTTTCCAGGAAATTTAGCTTGATACAGGCATTTGGGATCTCAGACCAAAAAAAGATTTGGAAAAAGAAGAAAACTGTGTCTATTAACAGAAATTTTTACCTAATTTTAAATAAAGATGATGTTGTTAACCATAGCTTTCTGAGCATTTGGAAAAGACAGATTATCACAATCCCTTGAAAAAAACCCCAAAAATTTGGAAAGATGGAAAAATTTATGCAGCAGCACTATTTTTAAAGGAGATGTCCAAATAAAGTGTACCTTCAACATTATCAAGGCGTATGCCATACCCTAGATCATGGGATATTATTTCTGTTGCAAACAATATTTGACGTCTAGTGAAAGGACTGAAATTCCATTTCACGTGAAAATGGAGCACAAATACAAGAAGGAACTATCATTATCCAGGCCTCCAGAGCAATATGAAGAACACTGTGTGTGATCCAATTAATCTACACAGGTACCACCATCTGAGGAGCATATCTACCAAAAACATTGTGAGGGCACACCTGTATAGGGAGCACTCATGAGCTTAGTAATGATTCCAGGTGAGTGATAAGATAAAGAGATAATGAAGCTGCTTGATATTTCAGCTAACACATTTCAGCCACGCAGACACAGGTGTTTCTGTGCTGGAAGAGGACGTGCACAGCTCGGTGTGTATCACAGTAGATGGTGCTGCCAAGGCTTCGTGGCTGTGATCAGCTGTGTTGAAATGGGGATTGCCGTGGAGATTCAGAGCCATACAAGAAACACTCCTCACACTGTGCTCCCTTGTCTCTTATATGAGCACTCAGCTGGTAGGATTAATTCAACCTGTTTATAATTAGTTACATGTGCATAAACTCAGAACCAGGCACCTCTGTCAGAATATGTCCATCAAAATTAAAACGTGTCATTAAAGAATGGCGATTTTGCTAGTTTTCTGGTAATTTTTTAGGATTCTGGAATTCTGTGGGAAAGGAAAAGTCCAAGATTTCTACGAGATCTTGTGCAAATTTTTCCATCGATCTTTAAAGGTTCTGTTCAGTTCCGTTTTATAAAACTAAATGAAAAAAACCAACATGAAATAGAATGTTTCTATTTGCCATAATTCTTCATTTCTCTCAACTTGAAGCAACAGTCTGAATCTTCCTTCTTGACAATGTACTGCACTGAGTCAGAATAATCCTTTGAAAAAATTATTTATTTTCATACACTTACATTAAAAGTATGTGTCTATATTATATATATGCATCTAAACTATACATATTTTGATTTAAAAAATTGAAATTTTCATTCTCCATCTTTGATGATTATGAGAAGAAAGGGATTTCTTTTTTATCTCCTAGCCAGGAACAGGCAGGTTTACCTTTAAGCCTGTGTGTTTGGTATTCCATTGGGAATCAATTCACCATTGGTTCCTTGGGGGGAAAGAAAGATCCTCTGTGTCTGTTCAGAGCTCTACAGTAGCCACTGAGAATGTCTCCTGGAACTGCACATAACTCACTGAATGGGAAATCTCCCTTTGCCACCCTTACAGAGATGACAAACCTGCAAGAAGGGAATAGAAAAAACAAGAGCACCCATATCATCAACAGGATTTATGTGAGAGCCGCAGAGGATGTGAGCAATATGTCAGCCTCTAACACAGAATAACAACCTCATGCCTCACAATTTGATGTGTCTTTCGTGCTCCCCAGTCAGTTCATTCACACAGAATCTAAATGCTTGGGCCAAGTATTTCCAACAGGTGAGTGAGTACACAAATTCTGTGCACCTGCTTGAGACCTCACTCTGTGTGCATTGGAGACAACACTCTGCAAAAGTGTTGTCTGCACCCCAGGCCAGCCTTCATGTGGTCAGCAGACCTTCGTGTGCCACAGACCTTGGCGTGGCCAGCACAAAACCCCCTATCCTTAAAATGGAAANAAAAGTCCAAGATTTCTATGAGATGCGAGATCTTGTGCAAATTTTTCCATCGATCTTTAAAGGTTCTGTTCAGTTCCGTTTTATAAAACTAAATGAAAAAAACCAACATGAAATAGAATGTTTCTATTTGCCATAATTCTTCATTTCTCTCAACTTGAAGCAACAGTCTGAATCTTCCTTCTTGACAATGTACTGCACTGAGTCAGAATAATCCTTTGAAAAAATTATTTATTTTCATACACTTACATTAAAAGTATGTGTCTATATTATATATATGCATCTAAACTATACATATTTTGATTTAAAAAATTGAAATTTTCATTCTCCATCTTTGATGATTATGAGAAGAAAGGGATTTCTTTTTTATCTCCTAGCCAGGAACAGGCAGGTTTACCTTTAAGCCTGTGTGTTTGGTATTCCATTGGGAATCAATTCACCATTGGTTCCTTGGGGGGAAAGAAAGATCCTCTGTGTCTGTTCAGAGCTCTACGGCAGCCACTGAGAATGTCTCCTGGAACTGCACATAACTCACTGAATGGGAAATCTCCCTTTGCCACCCTTACAGAGATGACAAACCTGCAAGAAGGGAATAGAAAAAACAAGAGCACCCATATCATCAACAGGATTTATGTGAGAGCCGCAGAGGATGTGAGCAATATGTCAGCCTCTAACACAGAATAACAACCTCATGCCTCACAATTTGATGTGTCTTTCGTGCTCCCCAGTCAGTTCATTCACACAGAATCTAAATGCTTGGGCCAAGTATTTCCAACAGGTGAGTGAGTACACAAATTCTGTGCACCTGCTTGAGGCCTCACTCTGTGTGCATTGGAGACAACACTCTGCAAAGGCACCCCAGACCAGCCTTCGTGTGGTCAGTGTGTGCCACAGACCTTGGCGTGGCCAGCACAAAACCCCCTATCCTTAAAATGGAAACTGAAAAATGTGAATGCACTTGCTTTGTCACAGTTGTGATATAAATTGAAATTGCTACAAGCCAAGCACATTCTGAGCTGCAGTTTAGGCACCTCACTTATCTCAAGCAAAATGTAATACTGGCAGCTAAAAACCAAACATCTGCCAATTCAAATAGACTGTAGAAATAATGTTCTGAAACACAAACAGCTTCTGACAGTTTAGAGAGTCTGGGCAGAGCTGGTAGTGACAAATACAGCTGGGCTGCCCAACATCTACCATTATAAGATACTGTTTTAAGTAATTTATAAAACTTTGCCAACCTTTAACTGTTTGGGCTAAACTTTCCCAGACAAAGTATCTGTCATGGGCTGACTTATTCTGGAAAATTTCATTAAAATGGTTCAATCATTTCCAAATAATTTGGAGAAAAGTGCAATATTACCTTCCTGCTGAAACATAAATAAACTATGCAATAGCATTGCTGAGAAGTTCTAAGGTACTTCAAAAAAGGGGACTTCAGAACACCCTCAGCATCGAGGTCATGCTTTTTGCTGATTCTGAAAACACTCAGATCCATTTTGCCATGACAAAAACTTCTAAAAATTTTAGTGTATTTTGTGTTCTGTAGATGCTTGCTCAAATCTACGAGCCTAACTCCAGTGAGTTCGCATTTTCACAGAGCACAATCCTACCCTCATCCCCTCCTCCAGCACAGCTGTGGCTGACTGCATGGGGAGGCAATTTCACCTATAACAAGAGCTCTGGTTAATTCAGGGCATAGAGATCAAAGCCGGCATTTTACAGTCAATCTCAAGGTGGGCAGCCAAGGAGTTTCTGTCCCGCTGAGAGGCCTGCAACAACCTCACTGGTCTCAAATGAAAAAACATACGGGGCAGCTTCACAAGCATTTGTACCAGATCCACTCTGAGCAGATCTTTATGCAGAAAAGACTACACAGACAAAAGCAGGTGAAGCCAGTCACTTTACTTCTACACCATGTTAGCCAAAGAGCTACTGAGTGCTGTACTAGGAGCACTAGTGATGCCTTAGGTTTTAACTCTTATATTTTTCAAATCCTGTACTNCTTGTTGATCATTCTGGGATCCACTGAGGCAGGACCCTCTGGAGCTCCAAGTGTACATCTGAAGTCTTTTCAAATTAATACCGCCTTTATTCCTTTATTCCTGTCTAGTCTCTGTTTCTAGGTAGCCATTTAATGCATCAAAAGAATAGTGGTGGATTAGCACAGTGATGTGCCCGAGCTACTTAACCTGGCATTTCTGTAGGTTGTACTGGCATGGACCCAGAAAGTGGCTTATGTTAAATTTTCCACATGGCTCCTAGGTCAGAGGTTGCTAGTGTGTGTCCAGCTTGAAGAATGAATAGAGGAATTCAAGAATATTTCATATGTGTGTACCTATCCTTCACACAATCTCTCCATACCCTGTACTTTGGGTGAGTGTGGAAGTGATTTGAACATAGGTTGGTAAGGATATTTGGTGACCTAGAAGTCTAAAGAGTCTTTAGCCAATGTAATTGAAACAGAAGTAGTTCAGATTAATTGTACCACATGCTGAAGGGGACATTTTAGGTTGTTTCCATGGCAATGTTGAAGAAAATAATATTTCCTTATTTGAAGGTTAATCTTAATTGAATATTTTGCTCTTTCCTAAATGATTTGTGTTTGTCTTACTAGTGATATTCTTTTATTGAAGAATCAGTGAAATTCTGAGTTTTTTCACTGCACAAAAATTCTTCAATTCATCTGTAATTTATAATGTATGGATCAGATGCACCTGGATTAGGTTCTGTAATTTACTATACTAGCAACAAATCAGACATTTGTTGGGGCTTCCTGAAAATTTAAAATTGAATGACTGTGAAATTCCCCTCCAGTTTTATTTTAAAAAAGATGGGTGACACCACTGAAATACCATGGGCAGTATGGTAAAAAGGTTTTAGTTTTGTGGCACCTTCTCTCTGAAGATCATAAAGAACTTCTCTAATATCAAGTTCTCTTTCCAAATAGCCTGTAAGGCAGAAGAATGTGGTCTCTATTCCCTTCTTACAAGGGTAATCATAATTAATCATAATATTCCTGAACTACTCTGAAGATCCATGCAAAGGCAATGAGGTCTTACCTCTTGGCTACCACTGCTGTCACCACACTACCATCCACCTGAAAAATATAAATCCAGTGATTTAAAAGACTGATTGAAAAGGGGGAAAGGGTATTTATTGTGCACATCATAGCTTTGCTGTAAAGGTAGTTACCTACTAAAAGGGTGAGATTACTTTGCTATAGCATGGCACAACACAACAGGTAGTAATTTATGTCAAATGGCATTAAATAGAAGAGGTCAAAGGTAAAATTTTGCTTCTGGAGTCTGTTTCGCTATTTAATTTAAACCTGATAGACAAGACAGGTAGGACCTGCAAATGCATGACTGTTCTTGTTTGGTACAAAACCCGAAAGAAAGAGGCTTTGGGGACGGACAGTAGTCACATGACCTGGGTTTTGGTCAAAAAACCCCATGTGTTTGAAGCTGTTCTTTAGAGCCATCACTTGCTTAAGCATTCATTGACATAAGTAAATCACATGCTGCAGGGGGTTGATGAGCCTCATTTACATAAGTTCGCATAACTACAAATTTTTTTGTACTGATGGATGTTTTGAAGGTTCTGTTCTTAGGGAGAAGAATCAGAAGAGGGGGGAAAGGGCAGAAAAAAATGAAGCTATTTGGCTCACAACAGAATGGAAGCTAGGCATTAAGGGGACAAGGACATCTCATCTCTAGTGAGCTGAGGAGCCAGAGATGTGTACAAAGAATGGAAACTATTTGTAGGCTGTTCCAAAGAAAACCAATACAGAGAGAAGACCCTCAGCCTGTTCCTTCGGTGGATCCTCTGCCAAATCCCACATTGATGCAAGCAGACTGGGAAAATGTGGATGCATTCTGCTGCTTAAAGAAGAGAAGAAATTTAGAGGACTTGGCTGTAATACAGTCTCTGCACTGCAAATAACTGAGGAGAATGGTACATGCAGGATTTACATGAGCTGCTGGGATCAACAGCTACTGGGAAGCCTTTGCCAATGTCTTAAAAAGGAAACCTGATCATGGTGCAGAGGCACCACTTACTCTGTACTGCTTTGTGTTGAGCAGCTGGAACCCAAGCCAAGTCTTTGAAAACAGAACTACAACCTTTGTAAAAATTCTATGTCAGCACTATAGAAAAAAGACCAAAGAATTTGCTTTTCAGGGTTTGTGCAGATCAGGACCCTATCATCTGAAAAGCAGCTTATCCCTGGAGGAGAAGACACCAAATGATTGGGGTTTTAGCCTAACTTTCCCCTCCAGTACTCTCTCTTTTGAGAGGTTGCATACAATCACTGTTTCCTCCAGGGGGATCAGAAGGTTTAGCACCTGCTTAGTCTACCCAGACATGACCACCAACACAGCCCACTGCTACTGCTTCTGCTCCAATTACCTACCAAATATCCAGGACATTCTTTCAGACCTGGCTATTCTCTATATAGGACCTTGATAGGAAAGGAATTACAACTTTAAAAATTATGTTTTTCCCTAACCATATCAAAGCAGACTCATGGAGTTTCGTATTAGGAACCTACAATAAAGACCTGGTAAGGAGAAGCTTTTGCCTTAAGTGCAGCGTCTGTAGGATAATAGGATTGCTCATTCTGCTCTCATCATTCCTACCAACATTTTGAGAGTTTAAAATGTACTTTTATAATGTCTAATTTTGAAAAAAAAGTTGAGGTGTGTGCTCATTTGAAGCACTTAGACTTCACCCAGTCATCAGAGTGCTGAAGCATGTTTGTGCTTCAATAGCTTCATGATAACGTAGGCTTCAGTGCATTTGTGGAACAGATGCCTTACAACTTAAGTGTGGTAAAAAGTTTAAAAATCTGTCTGATATGCAAGTAGCACAGATATATCAAAGAAAATGGCCATGAGTGAATAGGGTAAACATAGACTGGAAATTGAGATTTTATAGATCTTGATTAAAAAGAAAAAGTGAACCAGTTTCTTAAAAATTAGACATAATAAAGTCAAGAAAGACCTATAAAGTATCAAGTAGCTGACCCTCTTATTTTCCATGACCATGTTAGCAACAAAAAACCCCAAAAGAAAGAAAGAGGAAATACCCTGGCACATTTTTTCTGAGCAACAACAAATGTCTTCCATCCCACAGAACCCAAATTCACTGGTGAAGAACTGACAAACTGAAGAAACCAGCAGTAACCAGAAATAGAGTGCAGACTTATGCTAAACAGTTTCATAAGTGACTGAATGATTTATTTATCCAAAACTTAATGTTTCACACTCTTACAAAAGCATTTTATTTTACAGAAAGAAAACAAAACCAACTACCTTAAGAAAACAAAACCAACTACCTATAGAAAGCAAGCTTACATTAAAAAAATTATTGTCCTCTGTAGACTAAAATAAGGAACTTAAGTAAAATGTGTAGCTCTTATGTACCTCTTCTAATGCTGAATGGTAATTATTATATCAGAGTTTGTGAGAATGCTGATTAATATTACTGAGAAAAAAAAGAAGACAGAAAACTAGAATTTTTGTATATAGAAAGCAAACAGAAAGGACACAAATTTTATCTAAGTAATATGCCAGAGGAATGATCACCAGGCAAAAAGTTACCAATGAACATTCAATATTTTAGCATTTCCTACCTTTAATACATATGATTTCTCAATCCAAGTGTATTTAAACTGTTTCGTGTTGCTCTCCCTTTCTTTCAGAAACGAAATAAGAAAAAGAAGCAAAACCAGTTAGGTTTGCAGAACTTGTAAATTGCTCAAGAATCCAGGTAGAGCTACTCAAAACCTCAAAACAAATGTTCCTGACTGAAAACTGTTCATGAAATTACTGGAATATTAAGCAATCCAGCATCTTTGTTTTTCCATATTGACTATATACCCACACTTTCTTACCAGTTCCACTAAACTTCAACAAATCAACTACTTTTACTGGCAAAAAAACCCTGAAGATATAATTGTTACATCTTATGTTTAATTTTTCTTTTTGGTAGATACACATGAATTTAAATCCAGGTAATTATTATTTGCTTCTGAGAAAGAACAGCTTCCATTACTCTTTGCTAGCTTTCAACAATCAATTTTGTAGTTTTGGTGCAGTGGAGTCTAAATTTGAAAGTGAAGTCACAACAGAAAAAAAAGTCATCCAGACGTGAAAAATCAAAATTATAGCTTCTTGTAGCAAAGGAGATAACTTATTACAGGCTTTCACTGTTTCTTGTGCAGCAGCAGCTAAAAGGAACCATAAGAGAATATAGAAAGACTAGGAATGATTTTTTTACTGATCCTTTTCATTTTAACCACTGGGTTAGGATTTTCCAAAATGAATGCAGCCATTGTCAACCTGCCCATATATTTCTGGGTTGGGTTTTCTAAATTTGATTTTTGGGAGATCAAAGCTGGAAGGACTTCTTCAGGTTTTTTTTCCCTTCCCTTTCCCAAGCAGTTTTTTATTGTTTAGCATTATTTATCATTTCTTGGTTTTTTCTTTCTCTATGTGTTTTGTTAAATAAATAGTTTTTTCCCTCTTCATTTTCCTCCGAGGAAATATTTCTTTTTCCCGAACCTGGTGGGGGGAGGGGTGGTTGAAATCCTGCTTTCTATCGGGGGATATTTCTCCCCTGGGTTTTGTCTCAAATCAAGACACTTAGTAAAGGCTGGGGAGAGGAGCAGTGTTCGGAATGAAAACACATAACTTTCAGGAGAACAATCTGCTCATATATAAGCACAGTGGGTCCTTTCCATAAGAGTAAAGGTACAATAAAAGAAACAAAACAAAGAAATTGTTATTCAGCTCTGAGAATGCCACCCACTAAGTCAAGCAAACAGCTCTCCCCAGCATAGACCTGTCCCCC
>VZTN01017323.1:3788-20495 GCA_013400515.1 Erpornis zantholeuca
AATTAGGGGCAAATTTGCAAGATTTCAGTACAAACATTTAAGAAACCTGAGACATCAACATCAGAACTGATATTTTCTACAAGCTAATACTAAGTGAAGAGGGGTTTTTGAAGCTTTTATTCTCATAAACCCATTTCACTCTTATGTGGAGATTTTCACATTTACATCCATATATGTATTCATCTGGTCTGTGTCTGGACTAGAAAGTGACTCCATGGCACACAGACAGTGTATGGAGCGAGCCCCACGATCACAAAACCACTGAAAGATTCTAAAAATCACAGAATGTCTAGTGTTGGAAGGGACCTCTGGAGGTCATCTAGTCCAACCCCCCTGCTAAAGCAGGTTCACCCAGAGCACATTCCACAGGATTGCATTCAGGCAGGTTTTGAATATCTCCAGGACAGGAAACTCCACAACCTCTCTGAGCAGTGTATTCTGGTGCTCTGACACTTTTCAAAGAAACCTTTTCCTCATATTCAGATGGGACTTACTGCATTTCTATCTCCATTTGAATATTAAAGAGCAAATCTGGCCCACGTAGAAAGAATTTCTTGCTATAGGAAACAAAGAAAAGAGTCTTATGGACGAAGTGAAAGAAAGCATGCCGGAGTGGTTTTGTTGTACAAGCACTAACAAAGTGCTCATTAAAAACATACAGGAATCTTTGCACAGGGTAACACCTTCGTGAGGAAAGAAATCTCTTTTTAGTCCAAACAATGACAGGAGTCTCTGTTGCAAACATCTTCACAATTGTCTCATTAGACAGAATGGGTGACAGTCCAAAACCAATATCCTGCCAATTCCTGATACCCATCTGCCCTCTGTACTCTGCTGCATGTATGAATCCATCAGTGTCGAGAATCTTAAACAGCACACAAAACACATCCTAACATTATGTGTACAAAATGCTGCCCTATGTGACCATATCTGCATCTCCAGCAAAGCTTTATTGAGCAGTTACAATTTTCTGCCTAAGTTTGCTCTGTTATACAGCAGAAAAATCTCAAACATATCTCTGAGATGAAGAGATTCCTCCCAAACCATGGAATAATACAAATGATATCTATTAATTGCTCTGGACACAGCAGGGATTACCTGAGACAGTCTCCAGGCCGGTCCAAAATTCTTACTTGAAGAACTCTTATAGCCACTAGTCAAATGCTTTGTTGTGAAAATGTGTATGAACTCAGTCTCACACTCATTGTCCATGCACAGATTAACAGGGAGCTCCCACACCACCCAGAGAATTGCAACACTTCTGGTCTAAGTATATGGAAATCAGTCTCTTATCTCTAGGTTACATATGTTAAGGCTGATGACAGTCATTCTGCATTTCCCCCAGTTTTCCTTCTACTTCTACCACTAAGACAAATTGTCTTACTGCTCAAGTCCAGAGGGAAACCAACAAATTACTTCATAATTTCCAAATATTGGAAGGGCTGAACTCCAAACCTTCCTCTGAGGTTGCTTTGCTGTTGTTGCTTTGCCCAGAGCTGTCCATAATGCCATAAATAAGGATTTTTCTATATGCCTACATGGTGGCAGTGTGGTAGAATGGTTAGGTTTTGTTTGGTTTGGCAAGACATCTGTGGTTATATGGGTTTCTGTATCAGCTTTCTGTGAAGAAGAACAGCAGTGAAGTCTGTGGTAAACAGAAACCTAGAGATGGAACCCAAAGGGGCACAAACTCAGGGGTAAAATTTACTTTAGGTGTCTTTGATAGTAATCTGTCATATTGAGTTTAGAACCTAGAGGACTATCCACAAGGTTGTTCCCTGCTGTATTCTGTTTCATCTGTTAAAATGTGAACCAAAAAAAAAAAAAACAAAAACAAAAGAAAAAAAAAAAAAAGGAAAAAAGAAAAGCAGTGCATTTTCCTTTATACCCCTAGTAACTGTAGGTCATATCTTTGGGGGCATAAGTTAAGAAAAAATAGAATTCTTTCATGTCTTTCTAATTAACCTGTTTTCTGTCAGAAAATGTTCATCCCAGGAAATGAAACTATTTTGCTGTAACATTTTATCTTAATTTCCAGGAGGATAGTATCAAATTTCCATTCCAAATTTATTGTTCCAATATGTATTAAATATAGTATAACTGAGTGTTGAATACAAACCAAAAATTTAAGACTTAATCCCAACAAAATCCTCCAGCAAGATAAACTGAGTATTTCCTTCACAGAAAAAGAATAAATTAAATACTTTTAACTTTCTATTGCAGTTTAAAATGAAAGAGCATCTTAATACCTCACACTACAGTGCTGAATGTAAATTTTGTATTCCTGTCAGCTCGACCACAGCATTTCTTTTGAAGGTCTATAGATTGTCTAACTAGGACTGCTCTATCAAGAATCTAAGCTTTTACATTTGGAAAAAGGAGAATAAATCAAACTGAGAGCACCTGACTATGTTTTTTTATCTCTTTTCAAGAGACATGTGATAGCATTTCTTCTTACTTGTAGAGAGAACAGCTGGAATAAACCAGCTTTAGTTTTTGGTATCAAGACTCAGACATTTAAAATAATTCTGTTTCAGTTACTTTTCCACGAGTTAAAGGTAATCTAACAGACTTGCATCTGTATAATGATGGATTTATTAAACAATCCTGCGTTTTTCCAAACTGTGGCCTTGAAATCAGTGGGAATTGGATTATGCTCTACATCAAACCAAAGATTTACAAATGTTTCAGTGGACCCTGAAGTTTCACATTTTGTATAAAATGTGGAAACTCTAACTTCAAGATGGCAGCTTGGAAGTTGAAAGTTTGAGTGGAACTGGAAACTTTCAACCAAGTATTTTTACTGGGGTAATTCAGCAGTTAGCATCACTGTTTAAGAGCTTTATGGAACAATTTTGACTGTGTAATATCATTTTATTTTATGTGATAAAAAGGGAGTCTTTAATTTGTGGCATCTCAGGAGTATTGTATTTACCTACTTAAGGTCAAATAGATAATTCTGTGTATGAGTCAGGCTGAAAAGGAAAGGATTTGTGGTTTTTTTCCTCTCTTTTCTCTGATCTTCCTACTGCAGGAACTCTTTTTGATTCAATAATGACATTTGGTAGTAATCCCAGAGGAGTAATAATTTTGCCTGAAGACTAAACCGAGTGAGTGGTGATCTCCCTTGCTGTCAATGACCTATAGATGACATTTTGTACCTAATTAATTAGATGTCTTTCTTTTGAAAGAAATGGCGAATCATGCATAATTAGAAAAGGCATCAAAGTTAGAGCTGTTGGCTCATTAATCTAATGGAGCTAGCCTGTGGCACTTAAAAACCATTTGTATTGCTCATGATGTTTGTGCTACTTGATGAGCAATTAGCACTCTATATAACACTGATTCTCCTGATAGTTTTCATTTTTCTAACACTCAAAGAAAATATTTAGATTAGTTTAGAATATAGTAAGAGCTGTAACCTCTAACACTCATAAACATTCAGATATTAATGATTTACTACACGGGCAAAAATTACTTGGACTCTAACACTGATTTTTTTTTTCTTTAGGCTAAACAAGGAACAGGAAATAAAAAAACTCTTCACAGAACTGTAGAATTCATAAAAAAGAAATTTAAACAAATCATACATTCAAGGAAATGACAAGTTCAGTAATGTATTTTTGGTGAGTTTTTTTTCAGTACAAGGAGTGAAAACCTCAATATTGGGTACACATGTGCTTCTCTGTAAGAGTAAAAAAGGTATTGTTTTTATTTGTCTAAGTTGCTTGATATTAATTAAATTTTCTATTTTAACAATATTTTTGAAATATATTTAAACATTTAAAACATATTGAATTTTTACATAGAAGATTCATTGTCAGGCTTTTTGGAGCCAGTCCATTCTCTACGAAATGTTCCAGAAGTTTATATTTCACTTTCCACCTGCAACTTGCCAGATTGGTCTATAATCCCTGCTAATTATCTCTCTAGAGAGTCTGACTACTTCAGCTTTGCTAGGATTTGTTCCTGTAGAATGCCGGCTTGTTTCTTATTATAACCATGTCTCACAGCAAATAATCCAGGAAAGCTGAAACCTACATTATCGTTCTCTGCAACATGCTTAAAAAGACATCCAGCAATAGCTTGGGAAAATTAGACACCACTGATAGTTTCATATATTAATTTATACAAAACCATTTATCACATGCCTGGGCTGCTCAACGTACATATATGGATACGAGCGTGAATATATTTTTGTGTGGACATCTTACATATGCTACAGCCCAACAAGTAAGTGTACATTTTTGCCAAAAAAAGGGCTAGCTAAATATTCATCTTAATTAAAACTTAAAATTTCTGTTTTGTCTTTCATCTTTTTTGTACAATTCTACTTCATCATGAATGCACAGCCTACTAAGAGGCTTTATATACAAGTTCTCACTGAATCAGAGTACCTTTTGGAAATATCGTGGTTTATGAATTTGTTTTTATATCTTTGTGGGGACACCTAAAATTACCCCAGGCACATAACAACCCTGTAACTGTATAGAATCATAGAATTGTTAAGGTTGTAAGAGACCTTTAAGACCAAAAAGTCCAGTTGTTAACTCCTAGCACTGCCAAGTCCACCACTGAATGCTATCCCTAAGTGCCACATCTAGATGTCATTTAAATACCTGGGCTGTGAGGACTCAACTTCCCTAGGCAGCCTATTCCAAAGTGAGGCAAACATTTTGGTGAAGAAATTTTTCCTAATATTCAATCTAAACCTCCCTTGGAGCAACCTGAGTTCATTTCCTTGTCCTGCCACTTGTTACCGGGGATAGGAGGCCAACCCCCACCTTCCTTTCAGGNTGTTACCTCCCAAGGGACCTACTCCTGTCCCTTGGGAGAGGAAGCCAACCCCCACCTTCCTTTCAGGGAGTTGTAGTGATTTATAAGGTCTCCCTTGTTTCCTCCAGACTTAACAAGCCCAGCACCCTCAGCTGCTGCTCGTAAGCCTTGTGCCCCAGACCCTTCACCGGCTTTGTTGCCCTTCTCTGGACATGTTCTATCACCTCGATATTCTTCTTGTAGTGAGGGCCCGAAATCTGAACGCAGGATTTGAGGTGCAGCCACGCCAGTGGGGATTACAAGGGAGTAATTGCTGTCCTAGTCCTGCTGGCCACACTATTTCTGATATAACATACAGCTATAATTTTATAGTTTTACAATTTTTAGCCATTGAACTTATTCTCACTGTTTGAGTCCATACTTCATTATTTTACTAAATATAGTAATTATTTACTAAACTTTTACTGGGGAAATTGCTGGCAAACCAATTTGTCAGTATGGCTAGGCAGTTAAAAGAATCCTTGCCAAAGATTTGATCTGGGTCAAGCATCAGTCTCTCAGAGAGGTTTAAGCCAGGGGACAATTTTCAAAAGAGTTCTCAAGTGCACTGTTTTGGGATCTTAGATATTTTAACACAGTGAACACAGCCAAACCATTACAAGGATGGATCCCTACCACTCTTCTGTTTACTAGTACAGTTTTAGCTTTTTATTTTTGTGTGATAATAATTTCTTCTGGGCTATACAGGATAGTGATAAAAAGTGGAGACTCAGATGTTAACCTTTGTATTCCACCAAGACTGTATCTTATAAATCTGTAAGCCAGAATCTTTCCACTTGAGCTACCAGAGATTCTAAGACCTGGGGTAGTGTGGTGTAGTCTTTCCTCCATGTGATCTTAGCCATCGCTCATTGGTTCATTTTTGCTAATTTGCTGGCTCTCAATTCATCTCCTTTCCCCTTCTGAGAACTTGAGTCCTCTTCTGCATCTGTACTTATGGCCATGCAAAATCTCCACTGCACTTTTCTTGGTCCAGTCTCAGTTCTCTGGAGAATGCCCACAGAAATTCTTATTTCTGTTCTCCCCTTCTATCTGTTTCCTTCATTCCCCAGTTACTGTCCTTGCTTCTCACTCTTTGATGTACTGGGTTTGTATGGCCAGGCTTTGGTAGCAGTAGGATGGCTACAGGGGTATGTTTTGTGAGAGGCTGCCAGCAGCTGCCCCCATGTCTGACAGAGCCAATGCCAGCTGGATCCAAGAGAGATCTGCTGCTGTCCGAGGCCAAGACTATCAGAGATGGTAGTCATGCCTTCGTGATAACGTATTTAAGAAGAAAACCAAGTTATTATGGAGATGTAATTGCAATTAGAGAAGAGAGAAATTAGAATATGAGAAAAGAAGAACTGTTCAGACACCAAGGTCAGTGAAGGAGAGGGAGGAGGTGCTCCAGACGTCAAAGCAGAGATTCCCCTGCAGCCTGTGGTGCAGACCATGGTGAGTCAGGCTGTGCCCCTGCAGCCCATGGAGGTGAGCTGGGGTGCAGAGATCCACCTGCAACCCACAGAGGACACCCACATCCCAACAGCCCAAGAGAAGGCTGTGACACTGTGGCAAGCCCGTGCTGGAGCAGGGTGTTGGGAGGGACCTGCTGACTCATGGAGAGAGAAGCCTGTGCTAGAGCAGGTTCCCTGGTAGGATGTGTGACCCCCTGGGAAACCCACACTCGGGCAGCTTGCTCCTGAAGGACTGGAAAGGAGTAGGAGGCACGTGGGAGTAGTACATGCAGAACTGTAGCCTGTAGAAAGAACTGACGCTGAGGAATTTCATGGATAACAGTCTTCCATGGGAGGGATCCCATGATGGAACAGGGGAAGGACTCCCCTTCCTGACCAGTGGCAGAAATAATCTGCGATGAACTGACCATAACCCTCATTCCCCATCTCCCTGCATAACTGTGAGGGAAAATGTAGAGCCTGGGAAAGGAAGGATGGGCAAACAGTGTTTTCAAGATTTGTTTTACTTCTCATTATCCTGCTCTGGATTTGTTGGTAGTAAATCCAGTTAATTTCTCCAAGCTGAGTCAGTTTTGTCCATGACAATAACTGGTGAATGAGCTCTTCCTGCTCTAATCTCAATTAATGAACATTTTGTTATATTTACTCTCCCATGTCCAGTTGTGGAAGGAACTGAAAGAGTGGCTTTGGTGGGTACCTGCATCCAGACAGTATCAACCCACCACAAGTCCATCTTTGTTCTTTCATACAGTTTCTTTCTAATGCTTTTAGCCTATTAAATAATGACTGAATGACTAATCATCAAGTTTCTCTCTACTGCTTGCTCAAAGGCTTTCTGAGAGCAGAAAAAAAACTAGAAGAAAATATTGACAAAACTAGAAGAAAATAAAAAAATTCACACCCATCTTCATCTTCTTGCACTTCAGTATTTAATATTTCCTGTTCTCTCTTTTCTTCTCTTCTTTTTGTCCTTCATTCTCCCTTTTTTCTCCCCCCCCCCATTTTTTTTCATCTTCTCCTTCCCTTTCCCTTCTCTTTTTCCCTACCTTGCTCTGTTTTCTGTCTAAAAATTGTTTCCTGGTCTGATTTGAATGCCTGGTAACATGAAACACTGCTAAGTATTTACAGGGTACTTATTTTAATGGAACAAATTTAATATAAAATAAATTGGTATGTAAAATGCATATGTAGTAAACTGCTAGCAGTATCTGTTTCCTTCAGGCTGCAATAACTCCTGTATGAATTGGTTTTTGTCCCAAATCTCTCTTTAGTCTTTGGGCTGCTCCAGAGCATCGCTCCCTCGTGGATGTAAAAAATGATGACTCATTAACAATCTGATGCAAACAAGTGTATTTTACAAAGGAACAAAACTGAAAACTGTGCTCCTTGCCCCTGACATGAATATATAGCATTAATGACATTGAAATAGGCCAAGGTATTTTTGGAGTGAGCAGATCTTTATGCCATAGTCTGTTCTGACTCTGATCCTTCTGCAAACTTCTGAAATGTACATTTACCAGTGTCTTGAGTGACACCTCCTGGAGAAAGCAAACATGTTCATTCCCAGTCACTTGCTAGTGAACTCTGACAAGAGATTTGTAGATTCCAAATCTGCAAATCTGGTTTTGGAAATGGGAGATTTATGCAGCAATTTTATTCTCTTTTTAAGTAAAACTGAATCAAGATACCGAGATTTTCTTCCTTACACAATAGTGCTGGCTGAGTAAACTCTAAACGCTTATCTGATGACATAGTAACAAACATAAAATAATGTAACAGTTTGTCTTTATAATTATATCTTTTGACTAGATATAATATGAGAACTATGTAACCTTACCCTTCTTCAACGGCACTGGGGTAAATCAAAAGTGACTTTACAGAAATGCACAGAGCAGAGCCCAACAAAACTTGCCCAAGGAAAACTCAGGCCAATGCCCTTTGAAGAATGAACAGATGATATTAGTATAATCTGGAAGGGAGAGATGGCTTCTCCCCATGCTTTGGTCTCCTGAACTCTCTGGCTATGCCTTTCTGAATAATGCAGTGCACAGTAAAACTACTGCAGCATGGTTTACAGCTAGAAACTGGATTAAATAAACATGCTGCCAGGAATAATCTATATTCCAGAAACCAGGTTCACAAAACTAAATCAAACTTTGATATTTCATACTGTGCACCAAGGACATACACATAAGGTGAGAAGTGGTAACAGAAGGGACAGTTCTTCAATTTCATGTGCTCACAGAAGGCAAAAGTAGGTTTAAAAAATAATGCATCATTAATCTCTCAACTCATCTCTTAGATTTCAATTTTATTTTATTGATCATGAACCTGAAGATTAATCCTTTCAAGAAAAATATGATTGATTGTTTTATTTAACTGTTTCTATTTTTTTTTTTCACAGAGCAGTTGTATACAGCTTCAGGAGGACTAGATGATCTCCAGTTGACCCTTCCAACCTCAAGAATTCTCTGATTGTGTGAATAAAACCCCAAAAAGCAGGGAAACCAGAGATATGAAGAAGATATTTATAGTTATATTCGCAACTAGGTGGAAGGAGGAAGAATATATTAGTACAATAACCCTTAAATTATCAAGAGAATTCTGTAATAAAATCTTTCTTCCCCTTCCATGACAGTGATTATCCACAGTCACTGGGCTATCACAGAGGATAACTTTGATTCTAGTCTTTGTTTTGAGCCCCCATTTAACATTATTCAGAGTAAATGCTCTCATACAATAAACTGGCCAAAGAGGAGTTAGAAACGAAATCTTTGTTCATTACTAGACTCCGGAACGTACATAGACAGAACATTCAAATGAATCATATGTATTTAGGTAACTCCATGTAATTGAAAATATTTCTAAGACATCTAATAATTTTATTGCATATTTTCTAAGACAAATAATTATTCCTTCTGTAATTATCCAGACAGAATTACATATACTGAATTAAGGAATTTTACATGCAGTGAAAAAATTGTCATTGTATTTCAACTGATAGGAGTGAAAAAGCCCCAGTTCCTCCTAAGCTGTGTCTACTCCATTTATGTTACTGGGCAGCAAGAGGATCAAGCCTGGGTTTTGGTGCAGAAATGGATAATCTTTCATTTAAATGTGGCTCATTTCTTGTAAAGCTTTTTAGCTTGTTGCATAGGAGATGAGCTAGTCAGATGAACTATTATTTAAAGTGATTAGATAATTCAGCATTTTAAAACAAGTCCGATTCACTACTGCCTTCTATAACTTATTTTTGCTGTCATGCCAGTCTGAGAGGACAATATAGACACTTTAAATGGTTTCAGAAGCAGACAGCATAAGCTGCCTCCAAAAAATATTTGCTGGGCAAGTGTAGTGTCAAAACATACTATATTATAGCCCACTACAGTACAGTATTTATTTCTGAAAGCATATCAGAAGAAGATATTAGACAGAAGGCTGAAACTCTAATTCATGTAGAGAGAAATGAATTAAAAATTAGGTAATAAAAGTTGCAATTTTTCTAAATTAAATTAGAGGTATTTAAATTTGCAATTTCAATTATAACCATTAAATTAAGTGCATAATTTTAGGTTTCTATCTGAGGTGCTCTTCATAACTGATGGTCCACCTACATCTCTCTACCTTCTACACTGAGAACAAGGAGGAAATTATGTCTCTCAGTTCTAGGTCCTCTAAATCAGTTCATTCACCTAAGTAATTCACCTTTGTCTACAGAGGGAAAATAATAGATTGTGTGAGTATATGTGTTCCCTCTTTGTTTCCCCCTGTTCCCAGTCAGCTATTTTTGAGAGTGTAATTTGAAGGTTCATTGAGATGATTTAAGATTTTACTTAAAAAATAGTGTGTTTAAGCCATAGCAGGTTAGCTGAAAATTTTAAAAAGCCTCAGAAAGTCAGGTACACAGGTTTAAACAGACAGCAAAAGATTTGGAGGCTAATACCTTTGCTGACTTAGAAATTTCCAGTCATGATACTGGCAAATCCATTTAGCAAAGTCCATTAAGAACTATGGCAGTGTATTGGCCTTGCTAGAATGGAGTTAGTTTTCTCCATACACCTCATGGTTCTACGGTTTGGATCTGAGAATAAAACAGTCCTGATAACAGAACAATGTTCTGGTGTTTGCTGACCAGGGCACAGCATCAAGGCCTTTTACCCTTCTCACTCTGTTCCCCAGGGGATGCACAATCTGTTGGGAGGAGTCACAACTTGGCAAGGGACCTGAACTGACCAAAGAGATGTTCCATACCACATAATGTCATGCTCAAGCAAGAAATGGGGAAAAAAGGGGGTTTCAAGTTTAATTATCTTTTGCTAGGGCACAGGGTGGGCAACAGTCCACTTGTGGGAGGTGGTGAATATTGGTTTTCACACCACTTATTTCTGTTTATTTCTCTTTTCTTCCACTTATTCCTCACTTCTTAAACTTTTTTCCCTTGACTTCCCAGTTTCTTGCTTTTACTCTTCCTTTCCTCTTCCACTGATCCACTGGGGGCATGAGGGGAAAGTGAGCAGCAGGCTGTGTGGTGCTTAAATGCCCATTGGGATTAACCCAAAACAGCCAGCAAGTTTGAAGAACTACACTGGCCTAAAAATCAGAGATTTTTAAGAAAAGTTATGATTTTGTGTAACTATTTTTTCCTAATTTCAGAACTGATAAAAAGGTTTGTGTTGGCTTTTTTGTTCTATGGTGTTTTTTTGCTGCTGTTTTAGAAAACTGAATCAGATTGACAGCTGGAAAAATAATAGCTTTTCAATTCATGGAAACAGAGTATCAGATAGTCATGTGAATCTTTATAAAATATACCATGTATCAACAGCTATGGAACAAGACTACAAGATCTGACAATGTTGCAGCACCAAGAGCTGAAAGAATTATCAGTAAGAATACAAATTCCCTTTTTATCTGAACAAAGAGCTGGTCAGGGGTCTGAGGAAGAATATAATTTTAAATCATGCTGCCAAATACACCTTCCCACTGTGTTGCAGGATGCTCTTGAAAGTCTCACTCCACAGCATCTGCTACTGAAATACAGAGTAGGACTTTTCTTTCACCTATCTAGTGTAAAGTATAAAAGACACTTGCTGTCTTCAAAGAGCATTTCAGCCATTCAGCAAATGATCATCCCCAGCATGTTTTGTCCAATTTCTATTACCAGCTCCCAAAAAATAAAATGGATGTTGCAAGACAAGGATTCCAGTGAAGGCTGAGAAGTAGGAGCTGCACTCACTGTTTCTTTCAGCATGTTATGGTTTAATCCCAGCTGACAACTAAGCACCATGCAGCCACACACTGAGTCACTCCTGGTGGGATGGGAGAGAATCAGGAGAGTGAAAGTGAGAAAACTTGTGGTTTGAAATCAAGACAATTTAATAAGTAAAGCAAAAGCCATGTGCATAAGCAAAGCAAAACGAGGAATTCACTGCTTCCCATGGGCAGGCAGGTGTCCAGCCATCTCCAGGAGAGCAGGGCTCCATGCCCTGTAATCGTGACTTGGGAAGACAAACACCATCAGTCTGAGCACCCACCCCTCCCTCCTTCCTTCTTCCCTGCCTTCAAATGCTGAGCATGATACCATATGGTGTGGGCTATCCTTTTGATGGCTTCTTCCACTACCTACAGAATACTTTAAAAATTCCCACTGTCACCTGAAAAATTCATTATGCAAGCTTAGATGATGCCACACCATGGACTGGGTCATGAAGATAATAGTGAATTCTCTAATAATGACATCCTTTGCACCTCAGCTAGAATAAGTACATGATTCTACAACTTCTTAAGTGAATGCTATAGGATCAAGCAGGTGTGGGCCCACATACTATCTTCAGATATTTTGTTACAAGAAAATCATTGAATTTTGTTATGTTTATTTGTTATTCTCAAAGTTCAAGACATTTTGGAAAGAGTAGCTCATTTTGATTCTAAAAACTAGAGGTGGTTCTTATGCCCTGTGATTCAAATATTTCTACAAACTTTGTGAGAGGATGGAGGAGCTCAGTTCAGTTACTTAAATGACTGCTTGAGAAGTATCTCAGCCAGGTTTAAGATGCCAGCCAAGGGCACTGTGAGTCTGTCATAGGTTCAGCACACTTAAAGTGAAGATCCTGGATGTGAGATGTCTCAGAGAATTTGAAATAAGGTGTTTAAGGCAGTGTGTAGCCTTCTGGCCTGCTCCAAAACCATCCATATATGCTCCATATCACAAGAGCAGAGAGAAACAAATACAGGATTTAGAAAACAAAAAACAAGGAAACAAATAAACAACATTTTTAAGCAAATATTTTCTTTTTATAGTTAACAATCATTCCCTAATATTACTGAAAAATTCTCAGATCTGAAAATAACATTATTGTCAGAGATGATAATTTACATCTAGCAGATAGGTTTCTCAGCTGAGTAATTTTAAGAGCTTTCCTGCTTTTTTCTTCTTTTTCTTACTTTTTTTTCAGCAGATATGATTACTATTGAATTTTAAAATGTAATCTCTGTAAATAGTGCTAGAACTTTAAATTTCAAAAATTCTCAAGATTATGGCTATTCAATATCTTTTTTCTGTCAGACTTTTATATAGGTATTATTGTTGTAGAAAGCACTGCACTCACCCAGTTATTTCACAATATGTTTAGGAGGCAATAAAAGAAGAACTTTTCTGATCAAGAAATCAGAGAGAGAAATTCACATACAGATTAATACTAATAAAATTATAAAATCATAGTAATAACTTATTTCAAGTTTCCTTCATGATATATATGAAGAATTGGATTCCCGAGGGAACCATCTTCAAAAATCTGTGGTTTATACAGGCACCCCAAGCCTGAAATGAAATCAAGCTTGTAAGAAACAAGGGAGAAGTTCTGCTGAGGACTCTGATTTGCAAAAGCTACTTGTACCAATGGCTTATTCAATTTCTTTCCTTCGGATTTGCTGATGAGAAAGAAATCACAGTGTAAACTTTACAAGATTCAGGACACCCAGGAAAATAAATTACTACAGGGACTCTTCTGTTGATTCATTACTGTGACTTACTATAGTCTTTTCATTTCTGAACAACAGAACAAGAACAAGAGAGAGCTTTGCAAAACTTCGTCAAAGAAGTATCTCGATATTTTCAGGAAAGAAAAATTAATCAGTCGTAAGACAATAATCTCTCTGAAGTACAAATTTAGAACCAGAGGATAAAATCACCACAGGCAGATAAAGTGCTAGAACTGAAGTGTTTTTACAGCACTTATCCAAAACATCATGATTTATTTAAGGCTTCTTTTTCTTTCACATGCCCTGTAAAATACTTAATTAGGCAATTCACTGGAATCTCACGTGAGAATTTGAGCCTATGCTTCTGTGTAATTGTACAAGCTTATATTTGATAGTGAAATGTTCAACATATTTTTATTCTTGTTCTATGTCAAAGATTGTTTCAAAAGCAATTTTTTCAATGAATTATATATTCTTGAGACTAAACTTTTGACTAAGAAATACAGCATCTATTGATTTGCTGAATTCTAAAAGAATGTGTTTTATTCATAGGATGATATTTTATGTGGAGTCACTGCAATTTATCTACTGAGTTATTAATTCATCCCTATCTGTGCTGAAATTAAATTATTTTTGTTTTCTTTATTGAATAACTTTAAGATTTCCAGCTTTGTTTGTTGTGACTGTAAAAGATATTTATTTGGAAAGCTATGGAATTATCAATAGGAATATAAACAAGGCAGTTCTTTGAGAGTATCTATACATTTGCTCATCTTAGCTCATCAAAATAAAGTTGTGAACATAAAGGGAGTCTTTCCAGCTTGCATTAATCAGGTCTCACTAAACATAAGGAGAACAACAACAAATATGTACAATTACCAAATATAAAACAATAAAAAACTAACAGAGATAACATTTCTTTTCTGAATTTCTTTTGCTGTCAAGCTACGAACATAAAAGTGTTTGTAAAATCATACATTCCACCTGTATGGAGTTTGGAAATTCTGGCTCCTCTTTGCCTTTTTTTATATCATAAAGACAAGAAAAAAACGAAAACAAGGAAATAACAAGAAAGTAATACCCTCCTTCCTAACAAATGAAGTTTTACATCACTTTGAATAAGTTTTGGACATTTAGGTTAAGTAAACATTTGAAATTAGAAGGAAACATCTAAACACCAACATTAAATCTTTAGTGTCTTAAGCTGTACTTGAATCCTGTGATTGACATCTAACAGGATGAATCCAATCTATGAGCAATCTCTCTGTTACTTCATATCTCCAGACTTCTTTTTATTAACTACACACACAGTCCTGCATTCCTGAATATTTTCAGAACGTCAAACTCCATTCCATGACATGGATAATTTATAATTATTTAATAATGAATAAAAATCAAACATCTAATTAATATATTTCTACAGTTCAGATGCAAGAAACCAGAATGTGACTGGTAGACAATGGTAGACAATCTAGTTTTCCAGTCCAGTTCATCTAAGTAGAACCCTCAACTGGATTAATGAGTTCCTCCTAGGGAGAGCTAGGTGTGCTTTTGTTATTCCTAGTCTGGGGAAAGTTATTCCAGAAAACTGGTGGCTTTTGGAACTTTTTCAATATGATGACAACATTGACAGTCAAAGAACACAGCGAGTTGGAAGAGGAAAGAAAGGGAAAAGGATATTCCAGTGTTCTTTTCTGCCCAGTCAAAGCCTTTGCACATATCAGTTCTATCACAGAGCTGTAGATTGCAGCTTTGGTGATAGTTTCTCATGCTTGGCTAAGGGCACAAGCTGGCAGCTGAGGGTGACCCAACATGCCCTGACCAATAAAGCACAGTCCCACATGGTCTGGTGGGGTAGCTGGTGAGCCTATTAACCGAGGGACCATGAGGGTCCTGTGGAGGAAAAGATTTTAAGAGGCATGTCCCAGGTTAGAGTGACAGAAAGAGGCTTCTCCTACAGGATACCCTGTTCTGTTCTGTTAATGTACCCCAGTTCTGCTTCCCTGGTTGGTCCACTGCCCCTTGTCCCTCAGCTGCTCCCTCTCTATTCCCCCACTGGCTCCCATTCCCTAACCCTCCTGTGCACTGCCCCCTGCCCCCTGATGGCTGGCCCCTGGTGCTCTCTCCACCCTTTTCACTCCCTGTACTTAACCCTGGACCCTCCTGTGTTGCTCTGTCTGTGTCCCTGGAACCATCCACGCGCAGCTGGAATAAACCTCTCCGTGGAACCCCATACAAAGGTCCTTCCTGCCTCTTTGCCATCAACCATATTAAGAGCAATCCAGGTTCTCAGCAGTCTGAGCACAACAGGCAGTGCCAAGCTCTGATGCACCAGGACCAAAGGAGTGAGAAAAAGAGCAGATGAAGGCAAAGACAGAGCTGGAACTAAGTACACCTGCAATATAGCTCAGGCAGGGACTGAATGACTGACTCAGGGCTGTCATGAGATCCTGGTGCCATGGAAAGGGAAGGCCTGGGTGAAGACTCTCAGGGACATGAAGGTGTACTGGTGTCTCCAGGGCCCTGATCTCCCTATATGAAACAGACAGCATTTTCTCTCTGGAAACAATGCGTAGCTTGCCACTGATCCCCAAGGGGAAGGTGGGCATTTTATGTTTCTCTAGTACTTACTAGAGATTGATGTGGCCTCATTTTTTCAGCAGCATTAGTTCCTCAAACCTAAGCTTGTTGGATCAATTGCTTTCTGGATGACTGGAATGGAAGGATTGTAAGTCACAGCTTTTATTTATGGCCTTTGGTATGGATTTGTCTCATATCTAGCTGACATAGACTCTGCTTAGCTTGCAGGTTTCTGAAAAATCCATTCCTTAGGCACTTGGCTCTTCTTTATACCTCATTGGGAGCCAAAACATTTATTGGCTGCTGAATTTTCCAGGAAGTAAGCTGGCAGCAGATGAGGTGTTGCTTCTCTAGTGGAACTATGCCTAAGCACCTTTAAAGAACCTGGCTTTATATATGCATCCATAAAACAGAGAAAAGAGAAAAAAAATCCTGAATTCATAAGCTATAAGAGTAAGCACATTTAAGTTTGCAAGGCCTTCAGATATTGTGATATAGAGGCCACAAAGAGATTTTTGATAAGAAGAAACTATAGACAAGTTAAAGATCAGAAAGAGCTTTTTAATTGCCAGCCAAGCTGAATGCTGAACATACAGGTACTTTGAACAGTTCCCAGTTACTCATTCAATCAATTAAGTGGAAAACTGTTGAGAAAATCTGAATACTGAATTAATAGGAAGAAATTATGATTTGCCTATAGACATTTTGAAAATGGAAAAGATTAATTAAGCCAGGCATTTATTTCAAATTATTTGCTCAGCTGCTCTTGCTCAGAATTCAGTGGGGTTTGCATATGTAACTGAGATATTTCAATACAGGCCAGGGAAAAGTATGTTCAGTTTTTTTGTTGTTTTTTTTT
>VZTN01017324.1:2366-29745 GCA_013400515.1 Erpornis zantholeuca
CAGTCCTGCAAACCTGAAACATTCAACACTGCTTAGACAAAATTGAGAATACAGTAGATTTTTCAGCATAACTCTACTTAAATGACAGTATTAAGAAAAATAAGGCATACTATTGAAACCAAAATACATAGAATCAGGTTTCTATTCTACTGTTTGCCAAAAAGTTATTTTTTAAAAAATTGTTTAAATGCAAACTTTTACATCTCCAACATGTTTTACATATTTCAGACAACAAAAGAATACACATACATTGTATGTGATAATTTTTCAAAACTAGCCATTACTTTTTCACAGATTAAAAAAAAAAGTCTGTTTAAATATTTCATTTCTACAAAGTGAATTTACATATTTAAGTACAAAGTGCAAATACTACAGTTGTTTTTATTGCCTTTTGGTGAGGAAATCTCCCACATGTCAAAGAGATCTGCCTTGGATCAGTAAGGTGTTTACCCTTGCTTCTTCGAAACCTGCTGAAAGGAAGTTGGGAAAATTTGCATTATTAATGAAGTTTTGAATTAGTCCAGTATAAACATCTATCTCTATTTTTCAGCAGTGCCCACATGCCACTATCAGAAGGAGAGTTCTGCACAAATATATATAGGGAATAAAAAAATTCCTGCCCTGTAGTCCTTCACGGCATCTATGAGCAAGGGTATGAGCAACATCTTGACTACTTACCTACGGCCCCTTTAGGTCTTTATCTGTCAAACACAGAGTTTTAACAACTGCCTGAGCAAGTCCCTGGTGCAATATACCTCCTATGGCATGTGATGTACAAGGAATGGGCTGCTGGCCAAAGTCTCACAATCTAAGGTTTTCTTATAAACTTTTTGCTAGGATACAAAAACCTCCTAGGTCTCACTGACCGCGTGTGGGCATGTATGTGTGTGTTTGTTGGACAGGGTGGAGCTGAGCAAGGAAAATATACCTGGCCACTACCTGAGTCCTGTCAGACCCATCCCCAACTTGACCTCTTTTACAGCACAGCTGTGTCTCAGCATATTCGTGTACGTAGTCAGCATATTCGTGTATGTCTCTCTACCTGCTTTCTTTCAGTAAGCTTGTATGGGTGTGTGTACATACACAGATTTGCACGTATGTGAAAAAACATGTGCCTAAGCACATATAACCACATATATAACTAAACTGCTGCAATAAATTCCTAGAGCACAAGCTTTTGAGTGTGTGTCTCCTGAGCACTGCAAATCTGATCAGGCCTTCTTAGATGTGTCGTTTCCTTTGAGCAGCTCCTACTCTTTTCAGTAGCTTCCTTCCAAGTGAGAACTTCTGTGATTGAAAACCACCTTCTGCATTTGTAGCCATGCATCGTTCAACTATGAAACTGCCAACAGATGGTTTTCTTAGCCAGCTTTAATTTAAGGCTATCATTTGTCAGCAACAGCTCTTAAAATAATTGATGCTGAGTCAGGCAGGTTATTGGACAAAATTGAAAAGTGTAGATGTTCTAAGGACACTTTTATTATCAATT
This sequence comes from Erpornis zantholeuca, assembly GCA_013400515.1. Lineage (NCBI taxonomy): Eukaryota > Metazoa > Chordata > Aves > Passeriformes > Timaliidae > Erpornis > Erpornis zantholeuca. Next base: position 3,856 of record VZTN01017324.1, read on the forward strand.
CCGCATATCGGTATCAGATTACAAGAAAGGGGAGAGGACTTGTCATGCTGCAAGTGTAATGCACATGTGTCAGTAATTGTCAATAGATAATTAAAGTAACCCCTCTGAATGCTTTGGAGTTCTGACGGCATAATTGTTTTCAGGCTGCCTTGTTTAAAGCGTGAGTTATTCGTGGGGGAAACCTGAAAAATTAAGACCACAAACACTTGTTTGAACAAACAAACTTATCAAATTATTGTAGCTGTGAGAATATTTCATATTCCATCAAAGGTACGTAGGAGGTCTCTAGAAGAAACCACAACCACTGTTGAGCTTGCCTTAGGAAGCACAGACCTAACATCAAACAAAGCAGAGATAAAAAAAGGAACAAATAGACAAACAACTTTGAGAGGAAGATTTCTCTTGGCTTGTGGGTAGGTTCACCTGGAGTTCAGTTTCTAACAAATTAATCTAGCTTTATGATAGATGGGAAGACTTTTACCACAACTAGAGTTTTGGGGTATTTTTAGCCAAATTCCTATTTTCATAGGTACAGCATTACCTGAGCTGTTCGTATAATATGCTTACATGAATAACTTCTAAACTAGTTCAGCATTTACTGATACTTTTGTGGGCATTAATAATTTAAGTCCTCTAACTAATACAATAGTGGGATAAAAATAGCATGAAGATGACTCTTTTACAAGACCATTCAAATTACTGGACTCACAAAAACCCTCCTTCAAAACCATGCAAAAGCACTAGGAAGTATGTCAATATTGTCCAGAAAAATTTTCTTTAGAGTACATAGCTATAAAAATAGACACACACAAATTGAAAACCACTTTTTAGAACCTATTTTCCTGGCCTTTCACTTGAGTCCCTCCTTTTCAAAGTGCACCCTTCCTTCATTTAAAAACTCTGCTTTAGTGCCTTTTGCAGCTTTGAATGGTTTGAGTAGTCAAACCACTATGGATGACATACACTTGTGCTAGTTTGAAAAACAAGACCAAGTCTTTGCAGAAAATAAATTAAAAAAAAAATTACGGACTATGTTGTCAGGGTACTTGACATTTTATTTGCTCTAATCATTCTGCAATTTTAGTCTAAATGTAGATTAGCAGACTGATGCAAATCCTAGTTCTTAAGCATCATTCTGCTCAGCCACCAAAAGCATTTGAAAGTGACAGCTCTTTTCATTGCACTAAGATTTTAAAAGCTGTTTAAAGCCACCACATAATAATTCAGTGGGGTTTGTAAAATGTATCGATTTCCATAGGGCATGGAAAATGCATGGATTTGTTCATTTCAATGAATGCAAGTTTGTGTCTATAGTGTGGCACAAAGAAAAATTGACAGAATTCAGCTAAAGCAAAAGTTAAATGAAGATGAAGCAGGGCACATTTAAAAGTGTATGGGAATGGTGTCATTCAGGAATGCAGAAGACTCACAAGGGCTCAATTACACTCATCATATGTGTCCTATATATCAACTTACACTTTCCTTGGAACTTCCACATGCAAGCCTAACCCACTTCGCAAATTATGCACATTTACTCTAGACCTGTAATTGACTGATTTAGCTTTCCATAGATACAGCTTAAGTCAGAATTTGTTAATTGAGATGTTGCTCTATATTTTTCTGGCAACTCTGCAGAATAGCAGATTAATGCAGTTTGAAGCTGCAATGATAACTACTAAAGCCCCAAGAAATTCACCTGGGAAAGGCAAAAATGGAGACCTTGCTCTCCTCGGTACTCACCTGCCTGCTGGATGAAGTGCTCTCAGTGTTGGTTCTAGGGACTGCTAAAGGAGGGGAAAGAAAACATTATAAATATGGTGTCCAAGTTATACTCAAGAACTGAAGCCCTCACTCTGAAAAGATATATTTTTAGAGCAGATAAGTGTACAGCTTTCAATAAATGAGATTAAATGAGTTTAAATATTTCATTGACACATCCACTTTTTTCTTTCCTCAACAGAGGTGTTGCTTATTTCAAGGAGTTATATGAAAGCTGAACAACAACTCTTGACAATTAACATGTTCCATTTGCTTAGGAGATTGTATCTATTCAAGGTTAAGCATTTCGAATTTATTAAATCTTTAGTAGTAAATATAGTCTATTATCCCTGGCAGTAAAGAAGAAGGGACAAGCAGACTGCCTGGAAAGTAGTCAAATAAAGATATTGCACAGAAACAATTCTAGAAGCCAAAGACATAGTTTACATTTAATCTGTAAAACAACAAGATTATCACTTTTTTTTAGATTTCTTAGTCTCAAAGTCAAAGACAGCGCTCAAAATTGGGGAAAATACCCCCAAAAAGCTAAATAAGTTTGCTAGTCCATTAATCTTCCCAAGCAAACTAGTGAGGCTAGGGAGGATTTTGGTCTCTTGGTTTTCCATGCCAGTCCGTGAGCCAAACAAGCTGTACTGAAACAAAGGCGAACAAAACTGGACCTTGAACAATGCTGCAGCAGCTAGTACACTCCTCAGAAAGTATGCCTTGGAACTCTCTGGCTTTTATATTGCTTCAAATTGTTCTCACATAAGGCACCTGGAACTCACACAAAACAATACAGAGCCACCTCCTTTGCCCAGCTCTCACACCTCATGTGACAAGTCTTACATTTTCCTAGAAATGTAACTCTAACTGCAGTGAAGTGGCAACTGCTTCCATTTGTGCAAGTGAAAGGAGTATCAGAAAGGATATTTTAAGTATCAAGCAAGAGAAACAAAATAGAATAATGGCATTCCAACAAAATTTTATTGTCTTGTCCTTAAAACTATGTACTTCTAGTAAAGCAACCCAATGATTTAGTTAAGAACTTTTTTCCAACTGGATACCATTAGTTTTTCAATACCAAACATCTGAGATTTTTTTTTCCTTCTGAAGTTGATTGTTCCCATTACTGAATAGATTTTTCTTGAGAAAATCTTTTACAAAACTTCAGTTATGGTGGATGTAATTTTTACTTTAGCCAAATCTGTGTGTGATCTTCATATGATTTCATGCCTCTTAAAATTTTCATTTCCAAAACAGGCAGTTTATCCTAATCTTTGGGGTTTTTTCCACTGGAATATGAAGACAAAAAAACTGGAGTTTGCTTTCAGTCTTGCTATGGCTTTCCTTTACCTCCTGCATAGTATTTTGGATCCAAATTTCATCCACAATAAGTCCTAAGAGTGCCTGTTGCAGCAGGTCAGAAGCATTTCACATTTATAGCATAAAGATAACAATAGTCATCCACCTGCATATACTTTTTTAAACCTCCATCATCTAGTGAAAATTACAAGGTATCACTATGACATCCACAGAAAAAGTCACAGGAAAAAGATCTTGGATCTGATTTGATACTTATTTTGAGAGGTGTGTTACTGGGAGCCATAGACAATTTACCTTTTTAGTAAAATGTAGACTTATTCTGTCTTTCTGCAGTATTCCCTTTCTAGATTTAAATACAACCAATGAGACCTTTGTTCTACTGCCCTCACTTAATTTTAAGGTATCAGGCAAAACAATTAAACTCTCTTCATTCTTCTACAACTTCTTAAAGTATGGAGATCTACTGCTGCTGGTTAGAATTTTTTTTTTTTAATTTTTTTTCCATTTTCAGGAATTCTGTGATTGAACTCTGTGGGGACTGTTATACTCTGTAGTTAGTTGTTCCCCTTCCTAGCAGTTTGTCAGCAAGGTAAGGTGGCTGTGTATTAGCCATTATTCCACCTGTTTGGCAGATGACCACATTCCTCTCTGCATCTCTAAACCACATTCGAGAAAAGAGAATTCTTTAGAAAGCTCAAACATGTGCTTCCTTCCAGGAATCCAAAAATCACAGGTATGAACTTCCACTCACTCAGAACACAGTGCTATAATAACACTAAGATGGCTATTTGACAACTCTTATTGTATCCTCTTATATTTCCTACCATAATAGATTTAATGGTCAGAATCGACAGGAAGTTTTTGATTCTGTTGGAGCAAAGTGATCCAGAAGCAACTTTCTTTCTATCTGCCCTAAGCAACAGCTGTGTTAGCTGCAGACAGGTGTATTCTTTTATTTTGTATAACTCTGACACATATAAATATCAGACTTCATAAGCTTTGAAGAATTTAGTGAAAAAGAGAGAGAGAAAAGGTTCTTACTATGGCGTTTCTTTGTTTCTGCTTTACCTTCTTCTTTTGTTACTCCCAAGCAGCCCATTAATTCTTGAACTGACAAGGACTTATCATTGTTCACATCACAGTATTCCACAAACTTCTTCACACATTTTTTGGGCTTTGATTTCTTTCTTAGGAATCTCTTAAATGGTTTGATTTCCTTCTTGCCGATATCACCACTGGAATTTTTATCTAGCTGTTTGAAATACCAGTGGACTACTCTCTCTTCCAGAGTATGATTTGGATCAGGTTCTGAAACCCTAAAACAAGAAAAAAAGATGATTTAGTCTTCAGAATAGTTACATCACCATGAGACGACCATCACCATTGTTATGTGGTTTTGGACACTAGCTTCTTGTAGTGAATCCCTCTCTTTTTCACTTTGTCCAACTATGTCCTAAATTTTACACTAATCTGCTTTTAGTTCACTCTCTGAAACCCTGCTGAGGTCAGCATCGTACTTGGTAAACAGTGTTTTCCCCTTACATTTCCTGAAACAGAGAAAAGTGGAGCGAGAAGTAAAAAAGTTTCACAGAGAACAGAAGCATTAAAAGTGTGAAGTAACCAACTGAAGTTGATCGACAATCAGCATCACCAACTGAAAACCAAGTGAAGCTCCAGTTACAACCCATGATGGATTCTCTTAGAGATAAAACACTGAAATGTATTGAATTACATGATAAGCTATGAAAATAAATGCTATCTCCTCTTCAGATGGTAAGCACCTGACCTGCAGATGCCCAATGTTTGACAGAATTTACACATTTTTAACACTACCTGGGACTGTTGATAACATTGGCTTGTTTTGCAAGCAACTGGGAAGAATATGAATCAGGAAGGTAGTACACATTCAAGAAATAAAGCCTGAGAGGAGAACAAAGACTGACACACATTTGCACCAGCAGCTACAGATAAACCCTGAGCTGTGCTGTTGAGAATACATCTGTCAGGTGTATCTCTGTTTAATGAACATAGTCCACAGTAGTAACTTCAAAGTAAACTCTCCTAAGTAAGTTCTTGGAAATTTACCCTTTGTGATGGCTCCTCAAAGCCCTCAACAATCAATTCACCACAGCTGGAATTCTTTTAAAGACTCACAAAAAGGAACTGAAACCCACCGGCTAGAAGACAGTGATGGATCAGAGACTGCGTGCACCATATCTGTGGACAATGCATCCAAAACACTCGTCAGGAATTCATTCTTCTTGGCCCCAGGACACCCTAGAAAATCAGATTTTTTTCTTTTCTTGTTATCTGTTTTTACACTCATATTCCAACAATAGTTCAGACTTTGAGATAGATATTACTCCCTGCACACAAATCTCCATAAATTGTGGACAAGTTCATAACATAATTCAAAAACAAGCATCTAAATTCAGGTACATATCTGTAACAGGGCAGGAATAAACAAACAACCCTTTTAACTCAAGCAAGTGGGAATCTGTTTTGCATACCTTGAGTCCCCTTATTTCAGTTTTGACCATTATTTTTCCTTCTTTAACATGTCTTTAACATTGTCACATTTTGAAAAGAACAGCTTTGAAGCAATAGAAGTTTATACATGACACAAGACAGAAACATGGACTAGAAGCAGACAACCCAATACTTATTTCAGATTTCCACTTTTCCTGCTCTTATTTTCCATTGGCTTTCTCGTCACACATTCTTTCAGTGCATTGGTTTTCCTCTCTGTAAAATGATAGTCAACTCCTTGTCTCTTTCCCTTTCCTCTTGGACAGGGGCTAAATAGCACTTCATGGCACCTATCCCAATCAGCTGCTGTTAATTGGTACTTTGGTTCATACTGTGAGATCCTATGGTGATGCTAGATCATCTTCATAATTACATTTCCTATGCTACAAAGTTCTTCTCTGAAAGAAACTGACAGCATGTTTCAGACACATAATATATTTCAGAAAAATATATACTAAAAGATCCCCTCTTCAACCAGCACAGCTGGAGCAGATAAATGCCTCTGACAAGCACATGGATGTTGACACATGGAGGTTTGCTTATACAATACACCTGCTTCCTTGCCTCTTCCCTAGAGCCCTGAGCCAAACACCAGCTCTTCCTCTAACCCTCTAATGGCCGAGTTAAAGCATAGGATAATCCACGATCCGTGACATGGAGATTACAAGCTTGGAGCTGGAGCCCATGGCAGGACTTTCACAGACAGTTCTGTGCTGGAAGCCACTTACCACAGTTCTGTTTTAAAGTGAAAAAGGGAAATAGTTCAAAGTGTTGTGGAAAAGGAAGATTAGTCAGTCAGTAGGGATTTGGTATTTTATTACACTTCTCAGCAACCTCTGGAACAGGCAGTAGGACTACATGAGCCCGAAAAGCTTCATCTTGCCCAGCAAATTATTTTTTAATTCATCCCATATTGATCCAAGGAAATAAACCTGTGTTATATTAGCCCTTAGTTGTGTTGCAGTAAGAATAGCTCAGCTGTTATGTACAGCAGGAGTACCCACTACATATTATTGTCTAACACATTCATGAGTTCCTTGCCTTTGGCACCAGGGACATTTTATTCCAGTAACTGTAAAAGGTGTATAACAGGAATTCACTGAGGCAAGTTTCATTGCACTAAAAGCACACACATGAAAGCAGTTGTCACTCTGTTAGATATGTCCCCTTCTCCTTAGTCCTTCACCAACTCAGGGGGTTTTTTTCTGTCACAAGTGGAAAAACAGAGAAAAAGAAATAACAAAAAAGAAACCAAACCAAACCAAAAAAACCCAAAAAAAAACCAAACCAAAAAAACCCAAAACCAAATAGCCCAGAAGCTATGACTAATTTTGAGTTCAGTGAGGCAGGCACTTGAATTTTCCCTGTAAGGAACAAAAATGAGAAGGGTGGCAAGAGATCAATAAGGGAAGGACAGAAAACTACAACAACAGGTTCCACTCAGTGCACAGTTTAAAAGCATATCCTCTAATGCAAAGAGTTTGCTGTTCACTTAGGTTAAACTGTGCATTGTGATTTAAATGAGGTCACATAACTCTGCAAGCCACACATTTGTCCAGAGATGAGCAGGCAGAGGCCAGGCAGCTCCCATGCTGGCACATCCAGTTGTGTCAGCATGCCAGCCTGCATGAATCAAGCAACCCAGTCTCTGAGCAACCTACTGAGCTCAGTGCTACCTCTTGCTAGCAAGGACAGCACTGTGGAGCAGGGCTGGTGCCCTTTAAGGACAGGTGAAAAGAAGCCTGTCTGAGGTTCCCCATGTAGGCCTGTTGTGAATGATATGGGCTTTATTCATTTCGTGTTGGAGCTGTATCTCCATCATCAGCCAGAAGCCTGAATTCTGCTCCAAACATAAGTTGTGAATTGATATAGGACTTGCGGAAAATGCAGAAAATAAGACCTCAGCACGTAACAATGCAGCACAACATGGAGCAAAGGCAATTTTACTTTTTTTTTTTCTATCCTTTTTTTGGATAGATAATAACATTCATATCCAATTGGATTTAGGAACTCCACCCAAATTTTTCAAATTATTTATGAGTGTATTTCTGAAACATCTGGAAAAAGCAAAAATCTGCTTTAGGTAGTTTACACTGCTGTCCAGGGAGCTGCTGAGTGTATGTACATACGCTACAGATATAGAGATCAAAACTCTGACTTAGCTTGCCAATTATGAGATACAGCTAAGCAGAGGAATGTATCAACTTCTAAATTCACAATAAATCATGGGAAGAAAATTCCACAGTTTGAAACCTGTCTCTGACAATTTTCCCTAAGAATAAGAAGGGTTTCTAAATGTCTATTTCATTAAGTTGCAATAGGAGCTGACAGCAATAGAAATCTCATAGAAAGGAAAAATTGCTGCTAAAACAAACAAATTGGTTGCAGTGAAACATTCTAAATTATAAGTCTACTACTTAATGTAAAATGACACTCCACAAAATCCTCATCAGTTAAATACAGAGAAAGTATTTGGTTTCTCCCAACTATAAGTTTTGCTGATGCATGCAGATCACACAGCAATTTACCCCACAGTGAAATGTCTGTTCTTTGCAGGTATTATTTACTCAGAATAATTCTCTAGAGGCTTCACACCGAGCTTTAATTTTCAACAAGTTTGTGGATGAACTGGAAAGACTGAAGGAGCTTTAGCTTGATTGTAATGAATAATTCACTCTTATTGGGCTAAATACAGAAAGGGAAAGACTAGTCTTTCATGGGAACCTTATGCTTCTTGCTGTGGTTTATAGGCTTCAGTTTCTTCTCCTGCAGCTGCCTGTCCGATGTGGATTTGACAGCTTACATAAATAGTAATTTGTTGTTAAAGGGTGGAAGTTGAAACCACATGGAGTTAACATACAGGTTCAGCAATGTAGACTAGCGTGTTTGCTTTAAGGATAGTGTTACCCAGAGTAAACCTTAGACCAACAAACACATACAACAAGTGACAGGAGTACACAAACACCTCATTTCAGCTGTAATGTAAAGGAAACCAAAGAATCATCATTATGCATTATATCTCTCATATGTATGCATCTCTCTATACATATAACTACTTTTAGTACTGAGAATGGATTTTTGAAGTTAAATTTGGGGGAGGTTTTCCATAAACCTAAAATATGCACCCTAGTGCCTTGGAGCTTCCTGCCTGGTTGATAATAATCTATACTGTCAGTCTTGGGAGATTACCTTTTACAACACATCTGAAGTCATGGCTAGAAGAGCATTTTGTTAATTTCTGTAAAAACGGGAATCCAATAGATAAGATTAACCACTTTAGAAGAGATTTTACATTAATCTTCCTGCAAGAGAGGAAACTGTCTTGAGTCAGTCACTCCAATTACTGAAGGCATGACAACTTCCAATTAGCAAATCTAAAGCTTCTTTTCTATTCCCTGTTTGCTACTATGAACATAAGTGTACTCAAACACAATGGCCACTGAAATACCTCTAAACATTGCAAGTAAGTTTTTGATCCACCAAAAATCAGAATGATCAGAACTATTCATGCTTCATTTGCACCTTTGACTTCCCTGAAAAAGAGTGTTATACAGATGAAAAGAATTTAACAAAATTTTTCAGTGTTACTGGTTATCCTGGCAAAACAGACAATACTACAAAAATATTTTTTCTTGGACATTAATTCTATACACATATATATATGTATGGTCAGGAATTTACTTCTGTTGATCCATGTGAACCACAAATCTTTGTTTGTCTAGACATGCTGAGAGGCCTCCTCATTTTTGGAGGACTTCCTGAGCTCTTCCTGACTACCTTTCCAAAAAGAAAAAAAAGTCCTTCAAAACATGAGCCTGGGAAGTGCAATTTGTAACTCTGCTGCTTACCAAAAATCATAGTCTCAAATCATGTCTCACTGACTGAGTCAGTGCCTTTATAGTTTTGTATAACAGATGGACTTGGTGACCTCAGAGGTTCTTTTTTCTTAAGAACTCTCTGATTCCATGATTGTATGGCTCATCGCGGATTTTCCCTCACTGCAGCTTCTCGTAACTTCTCACAGACAAAAACTATCTACCTCTTATTTTGTATTCTAGAAGGCTTGAGGACATTATTACCTCTCCTTGTAAACATCCCTCAAGTATTAAATTTGTTTTATAATTTTATTATATTTTTTCTCTTAAATATTTATACCATTTAAAAGAATTAAGCTGAGAGCCAAATTATATTTCATATGTCCTTACCCAAATCTCAAAAATAATTAAATAGCATAGAATGGATATTAGCTGTAGGGGAGTTACAGATCCATTTATTTGTAGTCCCAGATCTCCACGTCTTACAGGAAAAGAAGTGTTATTTCTTGCCAAATGCAGGAAGCAGATTTCAGTTCTTAACCCATACTTTATTTTATTTTTCTTACTATTTTAAAATCATCTTTCTGTTCTAATTTCAAGGGACACACACACTAAAGACTTAACAAAGGATGCTCTTTCAAGGCCTTACCCTTCCATCCTAGGCATTCATATCATACCAAAGTGCAGTGAGGGGGATTTGTTGAGCTTGAGACTGCTGAAATGAGGTGTCCCACCCATAATAATTCCTTAAGCTGAGTATAAAGGAACTCATTCAGAAGGTATTAATCCCAACTACCTCAGATTTTTTTCCTTAGAATAGAAGAGAATCTCCCTTAAAATGTTTCTCTTCTTCCCTATTAATTGAGGAAGTCCAGACAGATAACTTATATTCCCAGGCGGTGTTAAACAGCTTGTGATTAATTCTATATGTATCTGTTTTATAAATAGATCTAGTCTAAAACTACTCTGTTATTCTTTGGGCAAATGTGGAGGAAAGAAGGGATAATATTCATAGCAGAAACATAAGACCCTATAAGCATCTTTTGCAGGCAACTGAGTGACAAAGACTAGGGTATTTGTTGATAGGAAAAACACTTCATTACATTTATTTCAGTTCCTGTAATATTATTGCTAAACAAGAAAAGGAGAATCGAATCAGAACATCAAAGCATAAGGGAGTCAATGTGAAATGGCAAACTTCTGATTACCACTCTTTAGTTTGGTTTTCCCCTCCATGAGAGTTTGAAAGGCTTTTGAGAAGTGAATTTCTTGCTGCTAACCACTCTGAGATGTCACTGCAACAACAGGGAGGGACAAACCCATTGAAACACTGTAATCCTTTCAGAGGCCATTCAGCCAAAAATGAAAAGCTGAACTTGAGAAAGGCTTTGGACTGTATTTGTCATGCTTAAACAATCTCTTGTAGACCTTTACCTTTCTATTTTTGACTGGGAATAGGAAAAAGATCTAAAAATTCAGATCATAAGCAGCTGTGTCTCTTTGCTGTTTAACTGGATACAACTGATGTTTCTATTTGGCAGACAATGACTACACAATATCTACTTCACTTTTGGAGGCCAAGGACATCTCAGTATGTTGAGAAGGATCTGACATTCTGAGCATTTAGGCTGAGTCTGTGCCCATGCAAACATGTAGCCTTTATTGGCTCATCACCTCAGGTTGAGCTTGACCTGCAATGCAGGCATGTGGGTCCAGCTTCCGTGGAAGAAACATAATGCATTTCACTGCAGAGTTGGCACAGTGACAGAAGTCAATCATCCCACTGATTAGGAAACAGAGATAAAATTTTAAAAAATAGAAAGGGGCCCAAAAATGGGTAAAAGAGAAAAGCAATTAGATCTGATTTTCAGAAGTTTATACTTCTGCTTTATATACCATATTTCATGACTGCCTGGACCTGAGATAAACAGCTGGTACCTCTGACTGAAGTAACACTTCAACAATAGCTTATTAAACTGAAATATTTGGAATCCAGTTCTGTATAGTACGACAGGCATCTGCCAATCTCCCCATTATCACTCTGAGAGTCTTAACAATCATCAACCAATACTGCTTAGAGAGTAAAAATGCAGTTATTTTTAGTAGACATTTATTACTTCCCATTCACTTGTATTTTCATCATGTTGTTAGGTTTCCTCTCAGGAGATGAATATGAAAGAAAACATATTTAATTACCTCCATTTAAATATTCATTAAAAAGGAAAAGCTATTACAAAGAATGTATGCTGTTGTAATTATGGAAGTGACCTCAGTAATAAGGTGCATAATTCTGGTCTCCTGATGGAAAAATTGAACTATAGGGACTTGACTTAGTGGGGATGTTTCTTACATTACTTAATTGATCTAAGCAGCCTGCTTCTTGGAAACATTCATGAAAAACAGCCTTTTCTAAAAACTGATGTTGATTTTAACTTTTCTGGCTATGTCTTACTGAGGCTTTTACCATTGGAAGCATAAGCTGAAATTCCCCAAAGCATCCACTCTCATCTAAAGCCACAAAAAAAGGTCTTTATTCAGAAGAACCAATAAGAACCAATGGTCATTATATCAGATGAAGGAAACTGAGAGCTGTTGGGCCAGCAGCACAATTCCTGTTAGAGCAATTTTCTAAGGGTCCCTGTACACAGAGTGGTATCTTCATTCCCGTGTGTGATTCTTACACAATCATAACACAGGATGGATGGAGCTGGAAGGCCAGCACTCCTTAAAGATACCTTTCAATCTCTCAAAGACCATTACATACATATTGGATTTTTCCAAATACGCCATTGAAATACTGCACATTTGTTGTTTTGGTTTGGTTTAAAAAAAGAACAAATATAGATGGTACAGAGCAACGCCAACCCATGGCAGCCAAATGAAACATTTCACAAATGCAGTGACTCAGTGTCTCTTGAATTTGGAAATAAAAGCAGTGGCAGAACCACCAAAACTAAGTCTGTGACACCAAGGCTCAAAGCATATTGTTGGATGGTAAAGGATGATATGGGAAAAAAAGATGGGGAAGCATAAAAGAGGCAGAAGATCTAGCAATGTTGCAAGCAGTCATGTAAAATATCAGTCTTTATCCTTGTTTTATTTTGCTTATACCCATACTTATGAGTAGTGAACTTGAATTAAGAGACAAATTTTCAACAGTTTTATCTGATTTTTTTTTCTCCCTCCCTTCCACAACTGGCAAGTGACAGATTTAGAAATTGGATATCCAATACAGAGGGAGGCTAGAATTAATGGCAAGCAGGCATAGCTGTTTCTTGGAACATTAACTGTATACTGAATTGTAACTCAGAATGGATTTTTACAGCAGTGATTAAAAGAGGTTTATAAAATAGAAATCCTGGAAGTTACTGAAATTAAACAAGAGTCAGCAAGTACCACTAAAACATTACTTGAACACTATGGAATGAAACAGTCCTTGGAAACCTGGCATCACAAAAATCTCCCTTTCTCTTTATGCAGTTTTTAATCTGAGATCTGCAGGAGAGTTACCTTTCTGGACACTTTCCATTAAACATGATAGATTTCCTCTGCAAATATAATTTCAAATCTCACTGGCTCTTCCTTTACTAAATAAAAAGCTGTTCGATGACCAATACAAAAAACATAAATAAGTCTTACAATTGCTCAATATGAAACTTTTACAAGGTATGAAATTACACAAGAATGAAATGCCCCTAGTTCTTGCTGAAGGAGGTGGGCGTAATATGGCAGACTGAACAGGCCCAGGCTTTAATAATTAGACACTGCTCATTTAAATTAAAGATCATGGTCCATTCCTAATTCACCATTACCCAGCTCACTTCTCCAGGGTCGATAGAGGTCTCTGTACCTCCAGCAGGTTCTCAAACCAACTTTCTTTGCAAATAGACCTGTATTTGGAACTGATCTCCCAAGCCAAATATAGTACCGTGTACCTCATTAAGCAACAATAAACGAAATGTTCCAGTAATAATGAACTTGATTTAATCCCACAAAAAGCAGACAATTGAGAATTAACCATGCCACCCTTAATTTGCAATTTACAGTAAGCACTGAGAAAATGAATGCATCCCACTTGGTAGCAGAGATCCTGCAACGACAGAAGAACAAAGGAGGAAATTAAGGATGGAGATTAATGTAATTATGGTTCTAAAGTGTCTGCCAGGAAGGATGCAATGCAGCTGACTTCATGTAAAACAGTTTACAGTGTGCGGTTTGATTACAAAGTGCCTTGGGTCATTTTACAGCAGAGAGATCCAATTGCATGATAACACTCCATTAAGGATTGTGAGGACAGTTTCCTCACTGGACCACTACACTGTAGGCGAGTTTCTCTGAGTACAGCGTGGCCTGCTCCCCTTGTGCATGTCCAGCATGCAGTCAGGTACCCAACTAAGAATGTCCTGCAGCCCCACCAAGGCCTGGATTTCCTTGCACTTGTGCAGAAGCCCATTCTGTCGCCTTGAGCAGATGTCATGAGGTTTAATGCTAACCAGGTTCCTCGGGGTCAACTGGCTCTTGGTATTAAAAGGTAATATTCTAAAGGGCTGAGGAGAGAGGTTACTGAAATGTGAAAAGCAGTCAGGCTTACTGACTGTGGGACGTGAGAGGAAACTAAGAGATAGAGCAATACCATATCATCCCCCTCCAGATGTCAGGCATGGTCTGCAAACAAACATGACCCCATTTTATACACAGGTTGACGTGACATGGCATGCTGCAAGACTTACGGGAATGTGTGTGTACAGTTCCTGGGGCAGGCCATGGAATCTCATTTGTCCATAACACAGCAACAGAAACACATGAGCGAGGTACTCAGGTGTGTCTTACTATGTGCTGCTGAGGGAATGGAGAGATGTGGAAACGAGTCATCACAGTATGTCTTAGTGCCCTGGGTATTGCAGGGGATAGGGGAAAACACAATCTGAGTGTAAAACAGCAGCACTCCAAGATGCTCACACCCAGCAAATCTGAATCCTTCCTGGGCACGTGTACTAACCTGATTTTCAGCCATGCATTTGGCCACATGCTTTCCTATTGGTGAATGGAACTGAAGTAATAACTCTGTAATTCATATACCCCACATTTCCATTCTAACTCTACTGGGAATAATTCTTTGGTATAAATATGCACGCTCTAATGCTGATTTAGTACACTGTGGTCATTTTACATTATAAGTGAATGAATACAAAAAACTCTTATTCAAAACTAGAAGCCCATGCCCCATACCTGCAGATACTCAATACTGCAAATTCCAACACAGACTTTCAGTCCACGAACTTCACATGACTGAAGTAAACAATCCCTTTGCAGATGGCTATAAAAGGGTTCACACGCTAGATCAACAAAAATCAATTGGTGTTCTACTGCTGGTTAAAATCAGGAGGCAAAAGAGAATGTAATGGGCAGAAAAAAGCTTCAAACACTTAAACCTTTAAAAATGCCTAGGATTAGATTAAGAAATTCAACATGTATGTGTGGATTATGAGGGCAAGGCAAACACTTAAAACCCATCAATTTCTATCAACTGCAATAAGCACATTTGCAGAGGATTTTACAACAAGGTTCAATAAAGTGTGCCATTGCAAGGACTAGAGCTTAAGCCAGAACAATTTTGGTGGGAAGGATATGAATATACAGCAAGGGCAGTGAAAGGAGGAGAAAAGCATGGAAATTAGAGAGAACAGGTAGAAAATCAAGGGAGAGAAGAGAGACACGGAAATCAGTGGGGGAAAAAGCTGCTTGAAGTTTCAAGCAAACTCACAGCCTGTGCTCTGACACAGACACCTCTGACAGCACTGACAGAATATTAATTTTCCTCCCCCATTCTCCTCCAAACAAAAATGTGGTTCTCTGAGATAGCTCTGGCATTTGCATGAACTGGCTTCTGGTGGTTTTGTTTTCTCTACTTCTGCCAAAGCCATGTGGATAACGTGGCTGAATCTCTGCATCTTTAGCTGCATTTGCAGGGACAGAGGGATTTTATATCTTCCTATTGCTTCTGGCGCTCTCGGTATGTGACCACGAAGTAGCTCTCTCTTGGCCTGGCCAGGAAACAACAATTCCATCATGTGGAAATAGTCAGTAGTGGGTAGTTTATATTTTACACTAGTGCAAAATGAGCTTTTTAATGCCTTTTTTTTTTTTTTTTTTAAGATCAAAACACCCTATCCCATCTCAGCCAAATAGCTTGGTGATGAGGGCACGCAGCTGAGATGGAGGAGACTGAGGTTCAGCTCCCTGATCCAAACCAGACAGAGCAGGGAGTTGAAACCTGGCTTGCTGTTATCCTAGTGGAATACCCTAATCTCTGACACTAGAGAGTTAGGTTCAATTCCCTCTCTGTCTGGTTTGGATCAAGGATTTGAACCTACGTTCTTTCCTCTTCAGCTGAGTACTCTAATCATCAAGCTATTGTGTGTCCACAGGAGGGTTCATTTTGCTGTGAGCAAACCCTCAGAACAAACAGAATGTCAGAAACCATTCCTATTGCTACAATAAAACATTTTCTTTAGCAGAATAACAATAGCATCACAACTGGACAACATGTTCTTTAAGTCAGGGCTTAATCCTGAATGGCATAAAGAAATGCAACCAGCATCTTCCAAAAAGCCTGGCAAGTGTGTCAACAGAGTGCTCTCACTAGATCAAATGAATTAATGAGCTTAAAGAAAAGCACTGGCTTCAGTGCTTTGCTGGATAAAGGCACTGCACTTCATAGTCTGAAGAGCCAAATTCTCAGTAAAAATGTTTTTTACCTTGCATGTTTTGGTCTGGAGGCTTTTTGTCTCACCAAAAAACAAAGTTGTGGGAACAGATCCTTAAGCAGTACTTTATCATTCTCTTCTACTAGAAGCCACTGCTTAAAACTTTTTTTCAGCAAATACAAAAGAGAAGGCTGTCGTTTGATATAGAAACTCATTAAGTCTGTTAGATTTTATTTTCTAACTTTAAATCCATTCAATTTAAAGCTGACCATTTAAGCTTCTCTATTATTCAATACAAGTGTTTCACTTAGGAGACATCAAAAGAGTAGACAATACAACTTCCAGTGATAAAAAGTTGAATTCAGAGAGCAGTGGAGAAAATAGGGCAGCTGGAGGGAACCAAACATTCAGATGCCATGGCAGAGTGAAAAAAAAAAAGGAAACATTATTTATAGGTGCAACAAAAACCATACAGTACTTCAGTGTTTCTATCTCAACCTGACAATGTATTTCCATTGACAACACAGAGAACAACCTTAACTTTTGTCACTTTTTTCATTTTCATGAGAAAGGCTTCATTCAATTGTCTAAGTTTTTAATAGAAAGGAAACTCAGGGTTCTCACACAGTACCTTCAGAAACATCACCAAATTTTATGACTTGACTTAGTAAAGCACCTAAGTTTGTCTGTAATATCAAGTGTATCTTGCGTTGTTCAGATGAAGTAGAATCAATTTAATCTATGAATTTCATGGATCTTTAAATATAAAAACAACTGTCAAGACAAGGGAAAAGGACAGGAGTTCCAAATTCAAATTTTACAATCATTTTTTACTAACCTTTAGTTAATCTGTTTTCTGTTTTTTCTGCATGAAAATGATCACTTTTCATCTCTCAAGTATTTGAGAGGATCCATTAATGTCTCTGATATGTTTGGAAATGGTTACCAGGAAACAATGAAAAAGAATACAAATGCCTAGCTATAAAAGCACATTTTAAGAATAAATTGCTCTTCTTTTAGGACAGGCATTTATCTGTTGACTCTACTGAAAATATTATTAATATAGAATGTCCTCACTTTATCTGTCCTGTATTACAGTGTTTTGCTTTATCTGTAAACAGAGATAAATCACTAAGAAAACTTGGGCTTAGGGAATTAGTCTTTTGCTGCTGAAGTACAAATTTTGGGTTGGTTACAAGAAAATTAATCCAATTAATTCCTACCTGTCTCCAAATTACAAATGTTACTAAGGAAAAATGCTGAAGTGAAACATCTGAGAGAGAAAAAAATCTGTGAGAGGAAACTTGACTTGAGCCTGTGCACATGGTATGTACAATTTAACATGGTTACTTTAACAAAAAATTCTAAAATTCATTTGTAAAGAAATAATTTTTAAAAAAATGTATTCCTTCCTTAATGTTAGGACTGAAAACATTCATAACATTAGCCAATGTTATGAGTTCCATCTAAGATATAAGGCATACAAGATACCCTTCTCTTTCTGCACAGTTGAACATCTTCTGAAATTTGTTGTAGAAAAAATAAAAAATTTCAGCATCAAGACATTCACTGTACCCCACAATGTGCTCACTTTTTTGATATCACCTAGGATCCAGTGGGTCTAATCTGACTTTTTTTTTCCCTGCCCCTCCAGACAACCATGTTTGATTTCAAATGAGTCCAGTTTTAACAGACTCATTCAAGTAGTTAGTTTTGTGACAAGAAATGCATGCCTCTCCTTTCATATTAAACCAGAGTTTTCTGACCTGCCTCCCAGGGCAACTTTCCTTGGGTGGATTGTAAAGAATCAGAGCAGTTTGTATCTATTCACGTTCCTCCTTCCCTCTCTGCCTTCCACACGAAGTGACTATCAGGTGAAGCCTGTCTGAAAGATGCCCCACAGCCAGATATGAATGAGAGCTAGCAACAACAAAGCACTCACCCGAATGCTTAGCTAGGCCTCCAAGCTTAAATCTCAAGCAGCTGAGGAATTTGACAAAACAAGGTTTCACTGGAGAATAAACCATACAGTTTTCACTCTCCTGGAGGAATCCTGCTTTCCCAAATAACCCTAGTTAAACCAAGCCACCTGCCTATGTCAGGGAAATCAGTGAACTTCAAAAGTAAAAACAACTCACGATGAAGAGCAAGCCCTGTTTTTCTAAACACTGGAAATGCCAGCACCACAGCATTCACAGCACACAACACACAGCACACAGCAACATAAAAAAGTGTGCCTTCTCTTTTACCAAGCCATACAGGGAACTCTAAATTAAAGCCCAATTCCTGAACCTTACATGTCCAGCCACTGCACTGCGCATAAATCTCTTTCCTTGATTCAGTGCAAAGTTTGCAATGACACTGTGTGATGGATGCCTGGAACCATGAGCTTGGCTCCAAGGGAACTGTGTACCCTGTTAATACAAGGGTCAAAATACCTGTTTGAAGAAATTAATTTTTTACAGCAATTTCAAGTCAGCATTTTTTTTGGTAATTCATATTGGATTAAACTTTTCCTATTGACAATTGCACCTAGTGAACAAATTGCTATGTAGAAGTCCTAGACAGCTCATGGAATTAATGAAATGGGCTTGTAAACATGTGAGACACAGATGTTGTGGCTCTATATGCCTTCATTTTTTTTAATCAAGAGGTAGGAACAAGGGAAAAAGAAACACAGCAGACAAAGGATGAAATCGGTATTGTGTCCAAGAAAGTGGACAGTTGAAATAGAAAACAGGATTTCAAACGGTGTTTTTTAGTGTTTGAAAAAGAAAATTAAACTTAGCCCAGCCTGCAATAGGAAAGTTTCATGGAAAAATTAGTAAAACTTCAAGGAATTCAGAGGACAAAGTATTTTTATATAAAAGAGACAAGCTTCTTTGATTCAGTAGGAACCAGACTAAGTTCAGTCAGAGAATCATATTTTCTTTCAAAATTTGACCTTAGGATTGTATATCTAATATTAATTATTTTTATCCATGACTTTGGTTCAAACTGATATGGTAATGTCAATGACACCTAAAACATGAACTCCCTGTAGGTGCTGTTTATGAAGTTTAGATGACCCCAACCTCTACAGCCCAGCTGGTGTCCTAATTATGCTGAACTATGCTTTGCACAAAGCCGATAGGAAAACTTGGATCCAGCTGAACTACTAAGGAGGAAGGGAGATATTTACCAAGAGCTCCTAATTAACTAAGTGTCCTGGCTTGCCAGCTGTAAAAAAGCTGCAATTGTATAAAGAAAGTAGTCCTTTGATATATATACAGCATAACATGCATCAATCACATTTTTTCAGAAGCGATCTTCCTGCTTTTCTAAGACAAAAGATGCTGAGACACAGTTTTAAGGGCTGTAAAATTAATTTTTTTCTCATGCTTAATACACTCAAATTTTTTAATAGGTTTGTGTAAGAAATCTGAAAGATAAGTGTGCAGAGCAGAGACAAAGGGCTGAAAAATGTGGCCATTTCTAGTGGGGTACATGGTAACCTACCACTCAGTATCTTTAAGACACATAGAAATCATTGATAAATGGAGAGGGTGGATATGCTCACGGAGTCACATCGTATGTTTAGTGAACCCAACATCACCTGTGGCTGTTGAGCTCACTAACACAGCACATTGTGACTCTTCTCCCTCATAGGAATGTGTCACAGAACCAACTCTAGGCAAAAAAATGCAGGCACATACATGTGCCTACAGGAAAAGTGGGCTGTTCAGAGCAGTTCCTCCCACTTTTGGCAGGGGAAGAGTTCAAAACCCCTGCTAAGTCTCACTGACAGGAAAGTATAAAAAGACCTCATTCATCACATCTCACCCCCATCCCAGACTCATGCCTGTGCAAGCTGGCCTCTGCCATGTGTGCAAGGAGCTGGGAGTCTCAGCTCATCTCGGCACAGTCGTGCACGCAGATGGTGTCAGCCCAGCCTCGTGTCCTGCAGCCCCACCAGAGTCTGGGGTTTCAGCTGTCTTGCTCTGCAGCAGGAGAGCTCTGGCAGAAGAATGAATCTCTCCTCAAATGTTTGGAGAGCAGAGGACATGACATATTCCCTCCAGGTGCCAGCATCCCTTCCCAGGATATCAATATTCAGGAGAGACACTGGGATTGAAACACTGACACTGCTTGAAAGCTCCTAACAACACTTGCTACTGAATCTCACTTATTCTTTCTTTCTGTGAAATAAAACACAATGAAAATACTAATATCAGAGTTTTCTTTAGTGAGCTCTTTTTAGGGATTGGCAGGTATCCTGTCCTAGTTATGGGTTTCCTTTGCACCATTTTAAACCCTAACAGGACTCATTACAGAGAAATTATTTTCAATTCAAAGCAATGAATTAGAAGCAGAATTTGAAAAACAGTTTCAGAGATTAAATAAATTAAAATTCTTCTTTAGAGCAAGTGACTCTTGCAAGAGCTCTTGCAAGTAACTCTTGCTTGGCAAGAGCCAAGCATACAATTACAAACCTACTTTCAAGAAGTTATCTATGTAATTATCTGGATTATATCAACTATTGAAAATACTGGCAAAACATGTATTTACTTTTTTTTTATTCTTAATACTACGAAACAATGAATTTTGAATTTCTCATAGCAAAATCACTGTTCTTTTATTTGCATAGTACAGTCAGCTTGAGTGAGGCTAAGCAAAACTGCAATTTCTTTCTCTAAGGTGCATCACAGCAATCCATTACAAACAGCAGAGATAGGATACTACTCGCAGAATGGATTTGGTTCATTTCAAAACATGAGAAAACTATTGAGGATATATATGGAATATATTTGTAAGTAGAACCTGTTTATGATCCTTTCCTAGGAGTGTGAGTTAAGAGGCATAAGAGGATCTGTGTGTAAATGTGACTGTTAGTATAAATACAGATTTAAATTTAGATCTATGTTAACTATCATATAAACATCTTTAATCTATATAAATCAGAAACACATTATTCCTGTGTGATGAAATTACTAGCACACATCATCCCAAACAAGCACCAGTAGAAATTACTCCAATGCACCTTCCTAAACCCTGTACAAGTACACGTTATTTTGGGGAAAAAAGAATCCAAAACTCTCTTGTATAAATATTTCAGAGAGTTTAAGAACATTCCATTAGGAATATTTTGTATCCTTCCAGTTCTTTCTTTAATAGTGTGAATTCAGCTACACAGATCTCAGAGAGAGAAAAAAATTTTACGGGTAAAATCCTTCTCTAAATAACTCCAAATTAATTTTCTGCATTCAAAGCTTAAAGGACAAGCACCAAATATACTGAGAAATTTCCAAGGCTAGAAACATATGGTAAATATCCTAATGAAAAATCAGGAATCTTTTCAGTAGTTCAGAGATACTTTTTTGTGACCATTTAAATATTACTTCTCTGAACTGAAATTAAAGTATGGATATTTCCAGCATACATGAAAGAGTAACTCTTTTTACTCACTGATGATTATATTTAGATGCACACATGTACACATAAGTACACAATTAATGGAGTTCTTTACCATGCCTTCCTGCTTGCTGAAAATGAGAGACCCAGCAGTAATAGCAAGTGGGATTGTAGAGCCAAATGCCAAATGCAATTTATGTGTTAAATCAATACTTATCCATAGCTGTCTATTCTTTTCACCACCAGATGTATAGTAAACAAAATACAGCTAACTGCATAGTTGAATATGCCAGTCAATAGCTGTTCCTAGATTCTGCTTTTCTCTTCAGTGAGCCAGGTAAATTTTTCAGTCTCTGGGTTTATTTTCTGCAAACAAATCAGCTCAGCTCTAGCAGACATTTTCCGTTATAACTATGGCCAGCTACAAAGCCTAGGAATTTCCTTATCAGTACTTTTCCCCATTATAAATTTCACAGCAGAGAAGGGTCTGTAATAATTAAGAAGTCATAAAAAAACTGGTGAATATTCACTCTGCTTCTTAAATTAATTTGATTCAATGACCTTTGCTTCGCATTTAACTGTGTTCCAAAGCTAATTTCAAATTGGATCACTACCAGCAAATCTGAATTATGTACTCAAAGAACCCAAACCTCAGACTCGTAAGGAGGCATTCTTAGCTCTTCAGTTAGGGAACAGGAGTAATGCCCTGGGACTGAAAAACCCTGACTTTGCACTGGTTTTGACTGCCTGTGTCTCATTTAACAATCAGAGACTACATAGCACATAGAATATCAAGGTTATGGAACAACCAAAACCTTTGTCCTACAGACATTTATGCCTGGGCTTAACTTTACAACCACATGTAAAAGTTTCTTTGATTTTAATGGAACTAATCACAAGAAGAATGTGAGTAAGTGTTTGCAGGATCAGGGTTCAGCAGGTCATGAATTGTACTTCAGGAATATTTACAATGAGTTGCTTGTGGATGACTTACAGAGAAAAAGGCTTTACCAGAAAACATTTCTAGATAGCAAACACATTCAAGAACTTCACAAATATAAAGGGCAAAATTTGTGACTAATTTATTCCCAAAATTATTAATGGATTTTTGCCATATGCTAACATCAGGACTCTATGAACAGTAGCACTCCTGCTGAGCTATAGAGAAGCAAATTTCTGAACCTCTTGAAGCATTCTGAATCCTTTGAAAGAATGCCCAGATGTTTGTATGGGGTCATTTAATTTCTTTCTTCAGAGCTCTCAGTTGTGGAGGCCTATAAGCTATATTTAACCAAGGAATAACACCATCTATTTGAAAAACACTGAGATAGTCTCATATACACTGTCATCCCAGTGAACAAGAGTATTTATTCTACATTTCTTCACTGAGCCCAGAGAAATTCATTCTCTGCAGTCTAAATACCTGATGCAAAGAAGGACCTGGAGGAAAGCCAGCTGGCTTAAGCTCAGCCAGTGTGAAATGGAGGTGACCTATGCTGGCAGACTGAAACACTTTGAGGAATTGGCAGGAATTTCACTGCCTCTCCAGCTGATGGCATCTGTCCACCCATTGTCCGAGTGGCTTTGCAATCAGCTAGACTGCGAATTTTCCAGGCATTATCTTTTTATTCTGGGTTTGCACAGTGCCCAGGACACTGGGATCCCAGACTGCACAACTTTACACTACTGTGATGCAAACAATTAACAATACTAAGCACAGTGCCTTCCCAAGCCCATCTATGGCTGCAGGTTCTCCATATTAACAATAGCAGGTATGGCTCTCTATCTGTGGCTGTACCAAGGCTGCAGCACTTCCTGACCACGACATAGCATGTAAAGTTAATCATATCTTCCATCCCATATGATTAGGAGAACAAAACCTGGCATTACTTTTGAGCCTCAGTCAGAAAATATGTTCAGTAATGATATTTTGCCAGGTAAAACTAAGTCAACCTCAGTGAGATGTGCAAAACTGACTTTGCCTCTTGTACTGGTGATCAATTCCACTGGTTTCAGATAAGCTACGGTAGTATTTAGAAAACGTGAACATTGAATGGACTCTCTGATGATCACAGACAGACTTCTCAAAAGAAGTGAACAAAGTAATCTATTTTTTGAAGCAGGGTAAATATATTGCATGGTAGTGCAAACAAGACTATCTCAGTGGTTTTCAATACGTGTGATACTTGTTTGAATACAACTTCTAGGCCTCCACAACTGAGAGCCCTTGAGGAGGCAATTTGTTACCCTTTTTCAGCAGGCTAAAACAAAAATATTTTCTTCAGAAAAATATACTTATTGATGTGAGATCACTATCAACAATGTTGGGCACATCTTGTTCATTTTCCTTGACAAGTAAACTAGACTTTTTGCTCGACACTTTCAGTCATTACTCAGCTGAGTATTGGCTGATATTATTACTGTATTACACAATAAGTTATTCAAAATGTTAGGAAGTGGGAACACTTGCACTGGCTTAATTTTTCACAAGCCCTAGCCTCATAAGTCTGCATTTCAAAAAGTCACTGTTTGATGAAAAACACAAAATTTCTAGAGTGGCTTATTGTAAGTACTGGATATTTTTAAAACTCCTGGGAACTGAAATCCCACTGAACTCACTGTTACTGAAGTGCTCATTTTATTTGAAAACTGGCACACTTCTCCAAGTGACTAAATACAATGAATAAATGCCTAAGCATTTCTGTTCCCTCTTGAAAATATCCCTGCAGATATATATTCAATCTGAAATGAAAATATTTATTTTTCCCTGTCCAGAGATTAAACATGAGAGCTGTTTCTGCCACATAATCAAGAAGAACTTGTATCCAAGTACGAAAACACAACAAAACAAGATATCCATTTTGAAGGGAACAGCATTACAAATCCATGGCATGTTTTTATTCAATTTACTCTGTCAGATTATAAAGGAGAAGTCCCATGCCAATGTGCCTTTGAGGAAATATTGTCTTACTATATGGCTCCCACTCACTGTCATGATAAGATTCAGGTGTCATTTTTCATTATGATTACAGCCTTGGCACACTAAAAGGTTTTCACCTTTTCTATTCAGTTAATATGAGTTGTTCCTGACAGCTTTCAGATTGCAAGATGATAATGATTGCAGGCATTCTGGCAGAAAACACTGAGGTTATTCTATATCAATCTTCCCCTCTTGTGCTGTTTTTTCCCTACTGCTTACCCAAGAGCTACAATCCAGTTGCCACACATTATTATGAGATACCTCTCCTATGTCTTCACTATACCAGAGACTACTTCAAGATTTTTTAAAAGCATTTCTTGAAGCTTGTTGTTTTAACAATATAGCATCAAAGCTCATTGAATGATGCACATTTTTAACCCCTTTTAGGTTCCAGTGTGATCAAAATTTAACTCTACTTATTGTAGAGTGAAATCTGGGCACAGACACTATCTCCGTATCCACAGTCATGTATTTGGAGCTGTTTTAAAAGGGTCTGTGGTGTTTTCACATCAAATTTTAGACTTTCTTTAGAAGACGGTAAGTATCTTGATTTTCTTAACGCTCTTGTATGTGTTCTGCATAGTCCCTGTTAAAAGAAACAAAGCTTTTGCACTTTCTTTTGGATTTCTTGATTAGGCAAATTTCTGTATTGAAATATTTCACATAAATTCATTTCCTTCTTTGTTTTTTTGCTATTAGAAAAGAAAAAAAAAGGAGGGCAAATATAACATTATGTATTAAATGTAACTGTACAGCTGGTGTGAGACAAAATCCTGGGAAACCATCCAGATACAGGAGAACATTCTCCCTTCTGGGCATATTCTCCTGGAGGTGTTCCACTGCTCACACTGACAGCAGGACCCAATTGCACAGAACAGCACAGCAGGCAAGACTGTTGCCCTCAAACATGGGTTTGTTTGGAAAAGGAGGACAGCAACAAGTGAGGTGAGAAACAGAATTTATATTCTTTGGCATAGCCAAATGCTGAGAAGCAAAATAAGTCAGTGATTATTAGTCCTAATATAGCCCTTTAAAATAAACATAAAATTATTGGTCAATATGAACTAGAGCAATGAATGAAATGCTATTGCTGAGCCAGTACCATCAGCTTTAATTAGCAAGGTTTTCTCTTTTGTTAGCTGTGAAACAGCTGTGTCTTTCACTGGTATTTTACTAGAAACACAAATGCTTCCACTGTAATTTTTACAGACAAATTTGCACCTTAAGCAGCTCTTAGATTATGTGCTTGAGAATATTTTTTTCAGATATTAATATTTCTGCTGTAGGTTTGTGTGAAGATTCACTTTGATAAGACATTACTACAAATTAAAGCAAAAATAAAGCAGTATGAAAACTGTGGCCAGATCATTACTAATTAAATCAA
>VZTN01017325.1:11185-26184 GCA_013400515.1 Erpornis zantholeuca
CGCCGAGCCCCGCGACACCTCGGCGCTGCTGCGGCTGCGGGTGCAGCCCCTGCGCAAGGACGAGCGGGCCAAGACCTACGTGCTGTGCTCGCAGCGCCGGCCCGGCCAGCCCTGGCTGCCGCATCAGGGTCCCGACGGGCACATCGTGGTGCTGGAGGAGAAGAAGTCGCTGCTGCCGCTGTGGTTGCAGGTGATCCTGATCGCCGGGCTGCTGGTGCTGTCGGGGATGTTCAGCGGGCTCAACCTGGGGCTGATGGCGCTGGACCCCATGGAGCTGCGCATCGTGCAGAACTGCGGCACCGACAAGGAGAAGCGCTACGCCCGCAGGATCGAGCCCATCCGCAGGAAAGGGAACTACCTGCTCTGCTCGCTGCTGCTGGGCAACGTGCTGGTCAACACCACCCTCACCATCCTCCTGGACGACCTCATCGGCTCCGGCATCGGCGCCGTGGTGGCCTCCACCATCGGCATCGTCATCTTCGGCGAGATCGTGCCGCAGGCGCTCTGCTCCCGGCACGGGCTGGCCGTGGGCGCCAACACCATCGTGGTCACCAAGTTCTTCATGCTGGTGACGTTCCCGCTGTCCTACCCCATCAGCAAGCTGCTGGACTGCATCCTGGGCCAGGAGATCGGCACCGTCTACAACCGGGAGAAGCTGGTGGAGATGCTGAAGGTGACGGAGCCCTACAACGACCTGGTGAGGGAGGAGCTCAACATGATCCAGGGCGCGCTGGAGCTGCGCACCAAGACGGTGGAGGACGTGATGACCCCGCTGCAGAACTGCTTCATGATCAACAGCGACGCCATCCTGGACTTCAACACCATGTCCGAGATCATGGAGAGCGGCTACACGCGCATCCCGGTCTACGAGGACGAGCGCTCCAACATCATGGACATCCTCTACGTCAAGGACCTGGCCTTCGTGGACCCCGACGACTGCACGCCCCTCAAGACCATCACCAAGTTCTACAACCACCCCGTGCACGTCGTCTTCCACGACACCAAGCTGGACGCCATGCTGGAGGAGTTCAAGAAGGGTGAGAAGGGGTCGGGGGGTGCCAGAGCAAAATTCCAGGGGGGGTTTTGCTCTTTGGAGCTGGAGCTGCCCGTGCCAGGGGGTCTCCAGGGTGGTTGTGATCCTGAGGAAAGGAGTGAAGCATCCCTGCGGTGCTGGGGGACAGGCAGAGAGGCTCACCAACCTCTAGTCCCAACCCAGATTCCCTGGATTCGGAGCTTTTCCCGACGTCAGGAATGTTTTCCTTGCTCCTTGTTTTCAATTTTATGGGCCCCTGGATCCCTGGAAGTGCCCCAGGCCAGGCTGGAGCAGCCTGGCACAGGGGAAGATGATTTTAGGGGATTTAAGGCGATTTGGTGGGATGGGATTTAAGGTCTCTTCCCACCCAAACCGTTCCAGGATTCCCTGGGCCGCTTCAGATGGGATTTTGGGATGGAATTTTTGGCTGTGAGGGCAGTGAGGTTGCTCTGAGAAGAGCTCAGAGCCTCTTGCAGGGCCTGAAGGAGCTCCAGGAGAGCTGGAGAGGGACTGGGGACGAGGCATGGAGGGACAGGACACAGGGAATGGCTTCCCACTGGGAAAGGGGAGATTGGGGTGGGATTTTGGGAAGGAATGAGGGTGGCTCAGGTCTGGGATGGAATTCCCAGAGGAGCTGTGGCTGCCCCTGGATCCCTGGCAGTGCCCAAGGCCAGGCTGGAGCCCCTGGCACAGTGAGAGGTGTCCCTGCCCATGGCAGGGGTGGCATCAGACGAGCCCTAAGATCCTTCCCAACCATCCCAGCATTCCAGGAACACCCCGTGGGCACCTCCCTGTCCCTCTGCCTGTTGCTCCCTGTCCCCATTTTGGGGGTCCTGGGCCCCGGAGGCCTTTGGAGAAGTGCTGATAAACTCCTGCTTTGGGTTTGGCTCTGTCCTCTCCCGCGGCTCTGGGAACAGCCGGGGCCGCTCGGAGCCGGCTCCATCCCTGCTCCGCTTCCCGAAAAGCGGCACCGGGTTGGGAGGAGCGGGATGCGAGCTCCGAGGTGCGATTCGCTCCTTTCCCGAGGTTTTCCAGCCCCTCCACGGCAGGCCGGGATGAAGGAAAGCCGCCGGGTGTGGAGCAGCTGTGCCGGCCGTGACCCCGGGGCGCTCCGCGGCTCCCGTTACCCTCCCGGGGAGGCTCGGACAGAGCCTGGAGCTTTGCCAGGACGGTGGGGAGAGCGTTATATTTGCCCCAATATTGATATACTTACCCCAATATTGATATACATTACCCTAATATCCACATATTTTACTCCAATGTCCATATATTTTACCCCAATATCCATATATTTACCCCAATATCGATATATTTCACCCCAGTATGGATATTTTACGACGTCTGAGCACACCCTGAGGAACTCCCACCTTTCCATCCCACCACCCAAACCCTCCAGCGCTGGGAAAAGCCTTCCCAAGCTGCCACATCCCAGGATTTGCGGGGTGGCAGCTCCGCTTTTCCGGGCTAAAGGCACTCGCAACGGCTCTTAATTAGAGGAACTAATTAGCGGGACGTGGGAGCAGGAGCCGCAGGGGAGAAGCATTTAGGGATTCCTAAAGGATCCCGAGCTCGGCTGATGGTTTGGAAGCCGGGAGATGCCGGTGGGAGCTGTCCCATCCCCACCGCAGTGTCCCGAGCCCAGCGGGGTGGGAGCAGAGTCGCTGCTGGGGCTGGAGCGATCCCGGCTGCTGGCAGAGGCTGTCCCTGTGCGGATCCCGATTAAGGGATTTAACCTCCCTCCTTCCGGCCACAAAGCCTGGGCTGTTATTTTTCCGTCGCCGGCTCAGGACGCCGGGAATTTGTGGGGTTGGTTTTTGTTGGAGGGCGAGCCTCGTAAATTCCTCGCGGATTCGGCTCCGTGGTGAGGCTCTGACCTCGCTGCCCCGGTCAGGACCTGGATCAGAGGCAGGAGATGCACCCAGAGGGAATAATTAACGGGCGGCGCTTCTGGTTCTGCTAATTGCGGGGTTTGAGCTCTCCCCCGGGGCCGCAGGGGTGTCACAGGTGCTGCCCTTGGGGTGACAATTCCTGCATCTGCCTCTCCTCCACCTTCCCCTCACGGCTTCCAGTGGGGAACTTCCCTCTGGAGCAGGGCTGGGAGAGCTGGGATTGTCGAGCCTGGAGAAAGGAAGGATCCAGGGAGAGCTCAGAGCCTCTTGCAGGGCCTGAAGGAGCTCCAGGAGAGCTGGAGAGGGACTGGGGACAAGGCATGGAGGGACAGGACACAGGGAATGGGAGATTTAAATGGGATTTTGGGAAGGAATGAGGGTGGCTCAGGGCTGGGATGGAATTCCCAGAGGAGCTGTGGCTGCCCCTGGATCCCTGGCAGTGCCCAAGGCCAGGCTGGAGCAGCCTGGCAGAGGGGAAGGTGATTTTAAAAGATTTAAGGGGATTTGGTGGGATGGGATTTAAGGTCCGTTCCAACCCAAACCATTCCAGGATTCCCTGGGCTGCTTCAAATGGGATTTTGGGATGGAATTTTTGGCTGTGAGGGCAGTGAGGTTGCTCTGAGAAGAGCTCAGAGCCCTTCCAGGACCTAAAGGGGCTCCAGGAGAGCTGGAGAGAGACTGGGGACAAGGCATGGAGGCACAGGACACAGGGAATAGCTTCCCACTGGGAAACAGGAGATTTAAATGGGATTTTGGGGAGAAATTCTTCCTTTTGAGGGCAGCTCAGGGCTGGGATGGAATTCCCAGAGGAGCTGTGGCTGCCCCTGGATCCCTGGCAGTGCCCAAGGCCAGGCTGGAGCACCCTGGGAGAGTGGGAGGTGTCCCTGCCCATGGCAGGGCTGGCATCAGACGAGCCTTAAGATCCTTCCCAACCATCCCAGCATTCCAGGAACACCCCGTGCCACCTCCCTGTCCCCATTTTGGGGGTCCTGGGCTCCATCCCCACCCCCCATGGGCCTCTCCAGTGCCCTTTGCTCGGCGCTTTGGGCTCCTGGGGCTGTGTTTGCTCTGCCCCAGCCCCTCCCTGTCCCACTCGTCCCGCGGGGAGCAGCTCCTGACTCACCTGGGCTGGTCCCCAACCCCAGTGTCGCCTGTCCCCACCCGGGCGTCACACGGGGCCATAAAGGGAGTGAGTGACCCCCAGAATAACAACCCCGTGGCCTTTCCACCCCTTTTCCCAGCGCTGTGGCCTGGGGAAGAGGGAAAAAAGGACATTCCAATCCCAAAAATGAGCTTTTTCCAGAGCCAGCAGGAGCCTGGGGCTGCTGGCTCTGGGGTTAAGGAGTGGGGAGGGTCAGCGAGGGCAGGTTTGGGATGGAGCCGGATGAGGGTTTGGGACGAGGTCAGGATGTTCCCTGGAAGCCTCGAGGAGGGAAAGCAGCTTTGTTATTTTGGGATGAGGTGCCTCAGTTTCCCCAGTTTTCCCCCATTCCTGAGCCTGCAGTTTTCCCCGTGGCTCCTCTCCCTGGAGCAGAATTCCTCATCCCAGGAGTTTTTTCCCGTGTGGTTTTTGGGGACATCAGCCCCCAGTGGAGCAGCCAGGGCAGGATCCAGCGGTCGGAATCCAGCTGGAATAAGCCCTGCTCCATCCTGCCAGCTCGGGATGAGGCCAGCGAGGCGAGGGGAGCCGGGAATTCCGGGCCTGGAAGGTTTTCCTGCCTGTTGGGGACCCTGGGCTCCCTTCCCAGGATGTTGCTCCAGGTGTCCCAGAGCATTCCCTCCCTCTGGGATGGGGTCGGAGCTGCCAAGGGAACTGGGAGAGGGGTGCTGGGGGGAACAAGGTTCCCAGTGGCATTCCTGATTCCTTGTGGTGTTCACGATTCCCAGTGGTGCTCTAAATTCCTGGCGGTGTTCCCAATTCCCAGTGCTTTTCCCAATTCCCAGTGCTGTTCCCAATTCCCCGTGGCATTCCCAATTCCCAGTGGCATTCCCAATTCCCAGCACTGTCCCCAATTCCCAGTGCTGTTCCCAATTCCCAGCACTGTCCCCAATTCCCAGTGCTGTTCCCAATTCTCAGTGCTGTTCCCAATTCCCAGCACTGTCCCCAATTCCCAGTGCTGTTCCCAATTCCCAGTGCTGTTCCCAATTCCCAGTGCCATTCCCAATTCCCAGTGCCATTCCCAATTCCCAGTGCCATTCCCAGTTCCCGGCGCTGTCCCCACAGCCCAGGACACTCACGGTGACAGAAGTTAGTCACCATCATCCCAGGAAACTCCCAGCCCAATCCCACATCCCAAGGCTGCTCCCCGGTGCCTTCAGCCTCACGGGCGCCTCTGGCCCAGCCTTAATGAGCTTAATTAGTGTCATTACCCTGGGAGGGAGCGCCCAGCCCCAGGGCTCATTTAGACTTTAATGAGTTTATTGCTCCGGGGAGGGGAGGGAGGGACAGGCTGGGACATCCTGGGGCATCCTGGGGACACCCCGGGGTGCTGAGGGAGTCCCATTCCAATCCACAGGGAATTCCCAGGGGCTGGGACATCCCAGGGACATCCCAGGGACATCCTGGGGACATCCTGGGGTGCTGAGAGAGTTCCATTCCAATCCACAGGGAATTCCCAGGGGCTGGGACATCCTGGGGACATCCCAGGGACATCCTGGGGACACCCCGGGGTGCTGAGGGAGTCCCATTCCAACACCACAGGGAATTCCCAAGGGCTGGGACATCCTGGGGACATCCTAGGGTGCCAAGGGAGTTCCATTCCAATCCACAGGGAATTCCCACAGGTTGGGACATCCTGGGGACGTCCTGGGGACATCCCAGGGTGCTGCTGAGGGACTCTCCCATTCCAGCACCCCTGAATCCACAGGGAATTCCCACAGGTTGGGACATCCCAGGGACATCCCTGGGTGCCGAGGGAGTCTCCCTTTCCAACCCCTCCTTATCCACAGGGAATTCCCATGGGCTAGGACATCCTGGGGACATCCCAGGGTGCTGCTGAGGGACTCTCCCATTCCAGCACCCCTGAATCCACAGGGAATTCCCACAGGTTGGGACATCCCAGGGACATCCCAGGGACTGTCCCATTCCAACCCCCCCTCCCCATCCCCAGGTAAGTCCCACCTGGCCATCGTGCAGAAGGTGAACAACGAGGGCGAGGGCGATCCCTTCTACGAGGTGCTGGGGCTGGTGACGCTCGAGGATGTCATCGAGGAGATCATCAAGTCCGAGATCCTGGACGAGTCCGACACCTACAGTAGGTTTGGGGTTCCCCCATCCCCACCATCCCCTTCTTGGGGGGGTCCTGGTCCCATTTTTGGGGGGATCCTGGTCCCATTTTTGGGGATCCAGGTCCTGTTCTGGGGGGATCCTGGTCCCATTTTGGGGGGGTCCAGATCCTGTTTTTTGGGGATCCTGGTCCCGTTCTGGGGGATCCTGGTCCTGTTCTGGGAGAATCCTGGTCCCATTTTGGGGGGGTCCAGATCCTGTTTTTTGGGGATCCTGGTCCCATTCTGGGGGATCCTGGTCCCGTTTCTGGGGGAATCCCAATCCCCCTTCCCGGATCTGACCCCGCCGCTCCCCGCAGCCGACAACCGCAGCAGGAAGAGGGTGAACAACCAGAAGAACAGAAGGGACTTCTCGGCCTTCAAGGACCCCGACAACGAGCTGAAGGTCAAGGTGTCCCCTCAGCTCCTGCTGGCCGCCCACCGCTTCCTGTCCACAGGTCAGTTGGGTTCCCTCATCCTCAGGGCACCCTCAGGGAGGAGCTCAGGGTGTCCCCGTGTCCCCTCTGGTCACTCCAAGCATCTGGAGTGGGAAATTTTGGGTCTTGTCTCGTTTTTTGTTCCAAAATGGGATGGGGCAAGGCTGGGCAGGAGTGTCCTGGTCACTCGGGTCTTGTTGGTTTCTTTGGGACCTCTGGGATGGACATCCTGGCCCTTTGGAGTCATCCAGGATGGGAATTCTGGCCCCAAAAGTCTCCTACACCATCCCAGGATGGGAATTCCAGACCTTTGGGTGTCCCACACCATCCCAGGATGGGAGTTCTGGCCCTTCAGGTCTTCCACACCATCCCAGGATGGGAATTCCAGATCTTTGGGTGTTCCACACCATCCTAGGATGGAAACTCCAGCCTCAAGGGTCTCCTACACCATCCCAGGATGGGAATTCCAGACCTTTGGGTGTCCCACACCATCTCAGGATGGGAATTGCAGCTCCTTTGGGTCTCCCACACCATCCCAGGATGGCAATTCTGGCCCTTCAGGTCTCCCACACCATCCCAGGATGGAAATTCCAGCCCCAAGGATCTCCCCCACCCCATTGGGACCCTCAGGACGAATGTTCCTGCCCCTCTGGGCTCATTTGCCATGTTGGCATCCCCTGGGATGGAAATCCGAGCTGCTCTCCTCCCCCTGTCCCTGTGGGATGTTCCCATTCCCAAAGCTTCCCTGGAGCCCCAGGTCTGGACCCACCACCCCAGGGAGGTGTGGATGGGGCCCAGCCCATTCCCAGCCCCATCCCGAGGGATTCCCCTTCGCCTGGAGGGGTTAGAAGCAGCTCTGACCCCTCTCCCCTCTGCAGAGGTGACTCTCTTCACCCCCAACTACATCTCGGAGAAGATCCTGCTGCGGCTCCTGAAATACTCTGACGTCATCCAGGAGCTGAAGTTCGATGAGGAGAACAAGAAATCTCCACGGCACTTCCTGTACTGCAAGAACAAACCTGCTGACTACTTCATCCTCATCCTGCAGGTGCTGGGAGCAGGGATTCCTTGGGATCCATCCTCCCCCGGGGTGGGAATTCCAGCCCCTTGGGTTTGGTTTGGGTCTTTGGGATCGCTGGGATGGACATCCAGAGATCCCCCAGGATGGGAATTCCAGCTCCTTGGGTCTCCCACACCATCCCAGGATGGGAGTTGCAGCTCCTTTGGGTCTCCTACACCATCCCAGGATGGGAATTCCTGCCCCAAAGGTCTCCCACACCATCCCAGGATAGGAATTCCAGCCCTTTGGGTCTCCCACACCATCCCAGGATGGGAATTCCAGCCCTTTGGGTCTCCTACGTCATCCCAGGATGGGAATTCCTGCCCCAAGGGTCTCCCACACCATCCCAGGATGGGAATTCCTGCCCCAAGGGTCTCCCACACCATCCCAGGATGGGAATTCCTGCCCCAAAGGTCTCCTACACCATCCAAGATGGGAATTCCTGCCCCAAAGATCTCCCACACCATCCAAGATGGGAATTCCAGACCTTTGGGTCTCCTACGTCATCCCAGGATGGGAATTCCAGCCCTGTGGCTCTCCCACACCGCAGGGCAGGCTGTGGGATGGGGATCTCATCCCTAAGGATGTGGATTTGGATGGAAACTCTTCTTTCCCCGGCAGGGCAAGGTGGAGGTGGAGGCTGGCAAGGAGTGCATGAAGTTCGAGGCAGGAGCATTCTCCTACTACGGAGTGATGGCCCTGAGCCCCCCTCCCGGATCTGGTGAGCACCCCCAGACCCTCCCCGGCGTCCCTGGGTCGGGAATGGGAGATTCCGGAGGTTCCAAACCCCATCACAGCTCCCTGTGCAATCCTGGAATGTTTGGGATCACCCAGTCCCACCCCTGACACCTTCCCTTATCCCAGGTGGCTCCAGCCTGGCCTGGGACACTCCCAGGGATCTCCAGCTCCTCTGGGAAGTCCATCCCAGCCCCAAGCTGCCTTCAAAAGGCAAAATTTCTCCCCAGAATCCCATCTAAATCTCCATTTTTCCAATGGGAAGTCATTCCCTGTGTCCTGTCCCTCCATGCCTTGTCCCCAGTCCCTCTCCAGCTCTCCTGGAGCTCCTTCAGGCCCTGCAAGAGGCTCTGAGCTCTTCTCATGGCAACCTCACAGCCAAAAATTCCATCCCAAAATCCCATCTGAAGTGCCCCAGGGAATCCTGGAATGGTTTGGGTTGGGAAGGGACCTTAAATCCCATCCCACCAAATCCCCTTAAATCCCCTAAAATCACCTTCCCCTGTGCCAGGCTGCTCCAGCCTGTCCTTGGGCACTGCCAGGGATCCAGGGGCAGCCACAGCTGCTCTGGGAATTCCATCCCAGCTCCCCCTCACCCTCATTCCTTCCCAAAATCCTACTTATCCCTGCCCTCTGGGGTCCCGGTGACAGGCGCCACACCAACCCTGCTGTCACTCCCCTTGTGTCCCTCGTGTCCCCAGGCCCTGCCAGTTCCCTGTGCCCACCCCGGTGCCTGTGGAGCATGGAAAACTGTCCCAGTGTCACCCAGCCCCGCTCCCGGTGACACCGGGCACCAGAGGAGCTGTGGGGATGGCACCAGCCAGGCACCAGGATAGGGCAGGCAAGAGTGTCCTGGTCACTCAGGGCTTGTTGGCTTCTTTGGGACCTCTGGGATGGACATCCCAGCCCTTTGGAGTTGTCCAGGATGGGAATTCCAGCCCTTTGGTTTTCCCACACATCCCAGGATGGGAATTCCAGCTCCTTGGGTCTCCTACACCATCCCAGGATGGGAATTCCAGCTCCTTGGGTCTCCTACACCATCCCAGGATAGGAATTCCAGCTCCCAAAGGTCTTCCACACTATCTCAGGATGGGAATTCCAGCCCCAAAGGTCTCCCACACCATTCCAGGATGGGAGTTCTGGCCCTTCAGGTCTCCTACACCATCCTAAGATGGGAATTCTAGTGGCTGAGGTGCCACTGTCCCCCTCCTGCACCCGATTCTGGTGTCACCCTGGCTTCCCGAGCACATCTCCATCATTCCCCCCTCATCCCAGGGATCCCAGTGCTCCCAGGCTGGGATTGTCCCCACATCTCCTTGGGGGTGGAGGAGGTTTCCTGTGGGATTTTGGGACAAAGCAGGAGGAACACCAATCCTCCATGGATTCCTGTTATCCATGAAAACCAAAGGGGGCTGAGGCTTTGGACTCAGGGGCTGTTCTTATTAAACTCCCCCTCCTGTTAGGAGGAGTTTAACTTTTAGCATCCCACCCTAAAACCAAGCCTAAACCTCCAGGAGGGAACTCCGGAAACCAGTTCTGGCTTTAGAACAGGGTGGAAAATAGGAATTAGGGGTGGAAAATGGGAATTAGGGGCGGAAAATGGGAATTAGGGGCGGAAAATGGGAATTAGGGGTGGAAAATGGGAATTAGGGGTGGGGTCTTAGGAGGGCTGAGCCGTGGGGAGAAGGAATGGGATGGGGCAGGATGATCCCAGCCCTTCTTACCCTGCCGAGATCCTAAACCTAAACCTCCAGAAGGGAATTCCAGAAACTCGTTCTGGCTTTAGAATGGGGCAGAAAATGGGAATTAGGGGTGGAAAATGGGAATTAGGGGTGGGCTCTTAGGAGGGCTGAGCCATGGGGAGAACCAACGGGGTCAGGGAGGTTGATGGGATGATCCCAGCCCCTCTCACCCCGCAAAGATCCAGTCCCTAAACCTAAACCTCAGCCTCCATGAGGGAATTCCAGAAAGCCATTCTGGGTTCAGAATGGAGCGGAAAATGGGAATTAGGGGTGGAAAATGGGAATTAAGAATGGAAAATGGGAATTAGGGGTGGAAAATGGGAATGGGGGAGGGAAAATGGGAATTAGGGGTGGAAAATGGGAATGGGGGATGGAAAATGGGAATTAGGGTTGGAAAATGGGAATGGGGGATGGAAAATGGGAATTAGGGGTGGAAAATGGGAATTAGGAATGGAAAATGGGAATTAGAGGTGGAAAATGAGAATTAGGGGTGGAAAATGGGGATGGGGGATGGAAAATGGGAATTAGGGTTGGAAAATGGGAATTAGGGGCAGAAAATTGGAATTAGGCATGGAAACTGGAAATTAGGGGCAGAAAATGGTAATTAAGGGCAGAAAATGTGAATTAGGGGTGGGCTCTTAGGAGGGCCGAGCCGTGGGGCGAGCCAGCGGGGTCAGGAGGATGCCAGGACGATGGCAGCCCCTCTCCCCCCACAGAGATCCGCT
This sequence comes from Erpornis zantholeuca, assembly GCA_013400515.1. Taxonomy (NCBI): domain Eukaryota; kingdom Metazoa; phylum Chordata; class Aves; order Passeriformes; family Timaliidae; genus Erpornis; species Erpornis zantholeuca. The sequence goes on from VZTN01017325.1 coordinate 22,071, forward strand.
CGCCGTCCCACATGAGCGGCCTGAACCGCTCGGCCTCGCTGAGCTACCACGAGCGCTCCGAGTCGGGCTCGTCGCCGGTCAGCGGCAGCAACAACCAGCTCAGCTCGGCCGGCGGCGCCCAGTACGTGGCCGACTTCAGCGTCCGCGCCCTCACCGACCTCCAGTTCGTCAAGGTGAGCCTTCCCAGCGGGACCGGGGAGGGTGGGAGCGGGGCTGAATTAAGAGGGTTTTAATTAAGAGGAGGGCGTCGGTCGGAGCGAGGAGTTGGGTTTGGGGTTTGGCGTTTCCCAAGCGCCGTTCCCGGTTTGGGTTTGGGGTTTGGCGTTTCCCAAGCGCTGTTCTCTCGTGGGGTTGGGCGTAACAAACTCTCTCTGGGCCCGAGCTCAAGGACACTTCTTCATCCCAAAATGCACCAACTAAAAGCTTCTGTGAGAGGAGGAGCAAAGCAGGTGGAATTACATCATTAACCGGAGTTATAATTGGAGAGTTAATGTTGAGATGCCACCTGGCCAAGCTTATCAAAGGGTGAAATGATGCCTTAGGTTTTAACTTTTTTATTTTTCCAACACTTGGGGACTGTTCACACAGATACAGAAGATTCAAGCAGCCAAGCAGGCTGAAGGGATCGCTCTTTCTTCTCTTCTTTTTCATTATTAATATCTAATCTACATATCAACTCTGTTGATGCCTTAGGATTTAACTTTTCTATGTTCCCAGCCCTGCCCTGCCCAGTGTCCCTCTGCAGTTCCCTGGAGCTCGTTCAGTGCTGTTCTCTCATGCTCACACACACACAACAAAGCCTCTCCAGTTCTCCAAGGACCCCCACACCCTCCTAGGCCCAACAACTGCAAACCACAAGCTTGGGGACAGGGGGGCAAGCTTGGGCAAATTCCATCCTTGCCTGGCTTCTGCTTGGGGAATTGATGCTGAGATCCAAGTGGGAAGAACTCGGGAGCTGTCCTTGTCCATGTTGGGATGCACTGAGGCAGGAGCCTCTGGAGCCCAGAGTGTACCTCTGAAGGCCTTTCCAACCAATCCCTCCTTGATTCCTTTATCCCTGTCTGCTCTCTGTTCCTAGGGAGCCATTGAAGGCCTCAGTAGGGCCCCGGGGTCCATCTTGGTTGGAGTGTTTTGGCAGAGCTTTGAAGGCTCTTCAAACAAACACCTCCTTTTATTCTGTTCATCTGCTCCAGATCTCGAGGTGCATTCAGGGCCCACCCAAAACTGACCACGGGTTTTTCACACTTTTAACTTTGGTCCATTTGCATATTGAGGGTTAATTGTCCAATTACAGCTCCAGGTGATGAAGGCATTACCTCGAGTTCATTGCCCCCTTTAAGCCACTTGGTTAAATGTATTTCCAGGCCTGGGACAATGAGGTTGTCCTTGAGTTTTCAGGCCTGGAGAGGAATTGTTGTGTCTGACTGAAATGGGAGAAGAGCTAAGAGTGCATGGGGAGTTTTCCTAAACACCCAAGCCTTACAGGATATTAAAAATAAATATGATATTTAATTGATATAAAATTAATTTTATTAAATATTAATTAAATATTTGTTTAAATTTATTTAAATTTATTTAAATTAAAAANACTTTAAATATAGATTTAAATTTAATCAAATTTAATTAATTAATAAAACCATAAGGCATCACAACGATGCTGGGAGCACTCCTGAGTTTGTTCTCCATGACCTGATCCCTGCTCTGCTCTCCCTGGCACAGATCACTCGCCAGNCATAAAAGCCTAAGGCATCACAACGAGGCCAGGAACACTCCCAGGTTCGTTCTCCCTGACCTGATCCCTGCTCTGCTGTCCCCGGCACAGATCAGGCACCAGGAGTATTTAACTTTAAATATAGATTTAAATTTAATCAAATTTAATTAATTAATAAAACCCTAAGGCATCACAATGAGGCTGGGAGCACTCCTGGGTTCATTCTCCCTGACCTGATCCCTGCTCTGCTGTCCCTGGCACAGATCACTTGCCAGGAGTACCAGAACGCCTGATGGCCTTGTGAAATTTAATCAAATATTTAATTAATTAATAAAACCATAAGGCATCACAATGAGGCTGGGAGCACTCCCAGGTTCATCCTCCCTGACCCCATGCCCCTCTGCTGTCCCTGGCACAGATCACTCGCCAGGAGTACCAGAACGGCCTGATGGCCTCGTGAAATTTAATCAAATATTTAATTAATTAATAAAACCATAAGGCATTTCAGTGAGGCCAGGAACACTCCTGGGTTCATCCTCCCTGACCCCATGCCCCTCTGCTGTCCCTGGCACAGATCACTCGCCAGGAGTACCAGAACGGCCTGATGGCCTCGCGCATGGACAGCTGCCCGCAGTCCCCCGACAGCAATGCCCCCAAAGCGGAGCCGGGCATCCCGGAGAAGGCGGAGCCGCCCGCGCCCGCCGACGAGACCACGAGCCTGCTCAACGAGAGGAACTGCCTGAGCCGCCGGAGCAACCACAGTGCCCTGGAGAACTCCATCTGACCCCGGCCCCGCCGGCGCGGGCACGTGCCCGCTGCCAGGGACCCTTTTCCCGGTAGGAAGCGCTCCGTGCCGGGCGAGCCGGGATGAGCCAGCAGGAGGAGGAGCAGGAGGAGGAGGACGAGGCAGCGTGGCAGGGGATGGAGGAGTTGGATTTGCTGCTGCTGCTGCTGCTGCTGCTGCCGCTTTCCAGGCTGGCTGGTTTCGGAATTAACGGGAAGCAGTGCGCGGGCAGTGCCACCTCCGCCGGCACCGCGCCCCACGGCTCAGGGAGCTTCAGGTCTTGTTTGCCGCCCTGGGGAACCCCCGGGATGGACATCCTGACCCTTCCAGGACCCCCGGGATGGACATCCAGACCCTTCCAGGACCCCTGGGATGGACATCCAGACCCTTCCAGGACCCCTGGGATGGACATCCTGACCCTTCCAGGACCCCCGGGATGGACATCCTGACCCTTCCAGGACCCCCGGGATGGACATCCTGACCCTTCCAGGACCCCAGGGATGGACATCCTGACCTTTCCAGGACCCCCGGCATGGGGGTCCCAGTCCTGCCAGGGCTCTGCCACCACTTTGGGATGTCCTGGGATGTCCCTGGGGTCTCAGGGCACCCCCAGGATGGGAATCCCAGCCCCTTGTGGTCTCCTGCACCATCCCAGGATGGGAATCTCAGCCCCTGGGGTCTTGGTTTGCTTCTTCGGGATGCTCAGGATGGACATCCCAGCCCCTTTGGGGTCTCCCAGGAATCCCAGCTCCCTTGGGTCTCCTGCACCATCCCAGGATGGACATCCCAGCCCCTCAGGTCTCCTACGCCGCTTTGGGATGTCCCGGGATGAGTGTCCCCGGGGATCCCCTGGGATGGGTGTCCCCGTCCCTCGGGTCTGATCAGGCCATGCTGGGACCCCCAGGATGGGAATCCCAGTCCCTCATGGCTCCAACACCATCCTGGGATGGGAATCCTGGCCCCTCAGGGCTCCAACACCATCCTGGGATGGGAATCCCAGCCCTTTGGGGATCCAACACCATTTTGGGATGGGAATCCCACCCATCTCCAGGCATCCTGGGAACCCCAGGATGGGAATCCTGGCCCTTTGGGGTCTCCTACACCATCCTGGGATGGGGATCCCTGCCCTTTGGGGTCTCCTACACCATCCTGGGATGGGGATCCCTGCCCTCTGGGTGCTCCAACACCATTTTGGGACCCCCAGGATGGGAATCCCAGCCCTTTGGGGTCTCCTACACCGTTTTGGGACCCCCAGGATGGGAATCCCAGCCCCTCCCCAGTGTTTTGGGGTCCCCCCCGTATCAATCCCGGCCCTTTCTCCGTGCCCACCCCCCCTTTTCCCGCTGGCCCGGGGGGAGGCTCTGGGGGACGCAGGAACGGAGAGCTGGGGACCCCCGGGAACCAGCCCGGGACCCCCGGGGGAGGGGGGGGGGTCACAGCATTCCGGGGTCCCCCGAGGTGGGGGGGACCTTCCCCCCACCCCAGGGGTGTCTCAGGGTCTCGGGGTCGGTGCCAGGGTGGGGTTTGGGGTCTGGATTTTGGGGTGACACAGCGCTAGTGACCAAAGTTGTACAGGCAGGAGGGGGCCCAGGGTCCCCCCAAACCACCCCCCGGGACCC
>VZTN01017327.1:7854-22105 GCA_013400515.1 Erpornis zantholeuca
CTCTCTGTCCCTGTCTCTGTCCCCGCTCTCTGTCCCTCTCTCTGTCCCCTCTCTCTGTCCCCGCTCCTCCCGGGCTCTGAGCTCCCTGTGCAGAACCAGGAGCTCGCTGCTGGCTGCAGCGTGCGGAGCAATTCCCCCAGCCCGGGAGAGGACGTGACCTTGTAAATAAATGAAACACGAGGCCGCAGGCTCGGCTCCTGTGTGAGAGCAGGGCAGGAACCGCGGGGTGAGGAATCTGGCACAGATCCGTGGGTCTGGCGGGTGGGAAAACCACTCCAGTGATCTTCAGAGGGACAGTGCAGATCCCCGGGGCTCGCTTGGCTTTGGGGCTTGCTCTGGGTAAGTGAGGGTTGGTTCTGACATTTCGGTGTTGAGGAATGGCTGCAAAGAGAGAGAAGAGAGCTGTGGGAGCAGCCCCTTTGCTGCCCACGGAGGAGAAAACACTTCAAATTCCCGGCAATCCGTTCAGGCACAAAAGTCACTTTCTTGGCTCTTGAAAACTCAATTCACTGTTCTTAGCTTCAAAAGCAGTGACTCTCCTCCTCCTCCTCCTCCCTCTGCCCTCCAGAAGGAACCAGCTCACAGTCGCACAGTGCCCGTGGAGCCGCAGGGAGGATGTGGGATTTTGTTCTGGAAAGGAACCACTTCTTTCTCTGCTCATCTCCAGCCCCAGAGCACCGCGGAGAGAGGGCAGAGCCAGGAAGGGGCCGCGGTGCTGCCTTCCCTGGCACTGAGGATGGGATCCTCTGGGCAGGAGCACCCCAGAGGTGCTGTCCCTCGGGGTGCAACCATGCCAGCTCCCCGGAGAGCCGGTGTGCTGCCCACAGCAGGACACATCCTGAGCAGCCTGGGACAGCAGGAGGTGTCCCTGCCAATGGAATGGTTTGGCCTTTAGGGTCCCTTCCAGCCCAAACCATTCCACCACTCCGTGACTTTTGTGTGTCCTTCAGCAGGGCCAGGATAGAACCCTCCGGCTGCTCCCAGGCTGAGCAAATCCCTGGCACTCACAGCTCTTCCTGCTCCCATCTTTTCTCGGGGTTTGCTGATGGAGGTGAGAAAGAAGCAGTGAAGGAAATATGCAAAAAATGAAGTGATGATGAGTGAAACTTCTCTTTCATAATTAAAAGCGTGACACGGAAATGTGAAATGTCAAAAGGATCAACTTCAAAGCTGTATGAAATGAAACCCTCACTTTGATTCCAATATTGCTTTATAGAGAGCGACATAAGAAAAAAGAGCTTTCTGTGTAAATATTAGAATTACAAATCACAACTTTCATGATTAAAATCGTACTTCGAATAGTAAAAAAAATATTCACACATCTTCACAACTGGCAGAAGAGCAGAAAAGATGGATTTTCTTGATGCATCATGATGCTGGCAAGTGGCACATGGAGCTCCTCAGCCTCCCTCCTTCCCTTTGGATGCAGCCGTGCCTGGTGCAGCTGTGCCTGGTGCAGCTGTGCCTGGTGNGTGGCTGGTGAAGCTGTGGCTGGTGAAGCTGTGCCTGGTGCAGCCGTGGATGGTGAAGCTGTGGATGGTGAAGCTGTGCCTGGTGCAGCTGTGGATGGTGAAGCTGTGGATGGTGAAGCTGTGGATGGTGAAGCTGTGCCTGGTGCAGCTGTGGATGGTGAAGCTGTGGATGGTGAAGCTGTGCCTGGTGAAGCTGTGCCTGGTGCAGCCGTGCCTGGTGCAGCTGTGGATGGTGCAGCCGTGCCTGGTGCAGCCGTGCCTGGTGCAGCTGTGCCTGGTGAAGCCGTGCCTGGTGCAGCCGTGCCTGGTGCAGCCGTGCCTGCTGCCCGAGGGACGCTCCCAGGGCACACAGCCCCTCTGGCCGAAGCCCTCCTGCACAAGGCACGGCTGTCCCGGGACACACAGACCCTCCTACATGCCCTCCTTCCCCTGCAGCCCAGAGTTCCCCTCCCGGGAACACGTCCCCGCCGTGCCTTGGCTTTCCTCTGCTCCTGTTCTACCCTCACTCCCCAGTTCTGGAGCTCTAAAACGCCGTGGGGTTTGTATTTATTTCAAGGTTGCGACAAGCGGCACCGGAGCTGTGAGGCTGCTCTGCCCTGCCCTGTTCCACCCTGGCACAGGTCTGGGTGTGTTTCCTGCCCCGCTGGGCGATGCTTTTCCAGGTGCCAGGAGCGTTTGTGGCCGTGCGTGCCCCTGTGTCCCCGGGCTGTGGCTGCCGCGGGCACGCCTGGCTCCAGCCAGGCTCCTTGCTCCTGCAGTCACGTTGTGAGCGCGTTTCTGCTGCTGCTCTGAAATGCACTCTGATCTTCTAAAGAAATAAAAAGCCAATTAATTTTAAAGAAGCTCCAGCCATGGCTTTACCTCTGAGAGGCTAAAGCAGCGAAACCTGCTGAGTGTATTCCAGAGGAGAAATCCCCAATCCTCGCACACTGATGGCAGCAGCAGCAGCACCTGCCTGCGGCTCAGCCAGGCGCTCAGGAGGCTCCAGTCCTTTGACTGAGGGGATTTTCTTGGAAGATTGTGCATTAATTGAGGCACACCATGATTACAAACCAGGACACATGCCCGCACTGAGCTTTTTAAATCCTCGCAGCATTGTGGAGCCCTCTGTGCCCATGGCTGAGCTGCAGCATGGGCGAAATGTAAAAGATCCCTTGGGTTTATGGAAAGAATTTTCCATCACTCCTGCGTCTGCTGAGAGAATTACCTCCTGGGCAAATGGTCAATCAAAACAATCAGATCTTTGATTTTTCTGCAGCTTCCACACTGCAAAGGAACAAACAAATGGGTTTGTCTCTGCTTTTGCTTCCTCTGTCTCGCAAATCCTTGTGACTTTTGGGGTTTGGGGTGGTTTTCTTTTTGTTTGTTTGTTTGGTTTTTCTGTTGTTGTTTTTGTGTTTCGTTGGCTTTGGGGTTTTTTTGTTGTTGTTTTGGGGGTTTTTTTGGTTTTTTGGTTTAACAACAAAGCACTGTAAGTTTTCCACATCTAATGGAAATGTTGGAATTCTGGTTCCTCTGGGTCTAAACTCGGGGTCCCCATGTCCCACCCCATGTCCCACCCCATGTCCCCTGCCTCCCCTCCTCCTGGCATTGCTGGGACGTCTGCCACACAGAATCCCAGAAAGGTTTGGGTAGGAAGAGACCCTAAAGCTCATCTTGTCCCAGCCACAGGTGGGGACACCTGCCCTATCCCAGGTCACCTGCCCTATCCCAGGGTCACCTGCCCCCATCTCAGGGTCACCTGCCCTATCCCAGGGACACCTGTCCCCATCTCAGGGACACCTGCCCCATCCCAGGGACACCTGCCCCCATTCCAGGGACACCTGCCCCCATCCCAGGGACACCTGTCCCCATCCCAGGGACACCTGCCCCCATCCCAGGGACACCTGCCCTATCCCAGGGACACCTGCCCCCATCCCAGGGACACCTGCCCTATCCCAGGGTCACCTGCCCCTATCCCAGGGACACCTGCCCTATCCCAGGGACACCTGCCCTATCCCAGGCTGCTCCAAGCCCTGTCCAAGCTGGCCTGGGACATTTCCAAGCAGCAAAGCTGCCTTACCTTGCTGGGGGATGTGACCTCCATGGGAGCAGATCCCGAAGGCTTTGGCTGCAGGGAGGTGACACCTGCAGCTGTTCCTGACCCGAGCTCCTGGCTCTGCCCCTGCTGCGAGGGCAGCCCAGGCTCACCTGGCAATGAAAGGGTGTTCAAGGTACAGCACCTGCCCCAAACCTCTCCTCAGAGACCCCAGGGTGGTTCGGGTGAGGCCCTGAAGGCCAATCTCAATCCAGCCCTGCCGTGGGCAGGGACATGGTACCTGTGCAAGGTGTGTTGGTTACCTGTGCAGGAACATGGTACCTGTGCAAGGTGTGTTGGTTACCTGTGCAGGAACATGGTACCTGTGCAGGAGGTGTTAGTTACCTGTGCAGGAGTTGTTACCTGTGCAGGGCGTGTGTTAGTTACCTGGAGCACACCTGGAGCACACCTGGAGCACACCTGTCCCTGGAGCACACCTGGAACACACCTGTCCCTGGGGCACACCTGGAGCACACCTGGAGCACACCTGTCCCTGGAGCACACCTGTCCCTGGAGCACACCTGGGGCACACCTGTCCCTGGGGCACACCTGGAGCACACCTGGAGCACACCTGGAGCACACCCGTCCCTGGAGCACACCTGGAGCACACCTGGAGCACACCTGGAGCACACCTGTCCCTGGAGCACACCTGTCCCTGGAGCACACCTGGAGCACACCTGGAGCACACCTGGAGCACACCTGTCCCTGGAGCACACCTGTCCCTGGAGCACACCTGGAGCACACCTGGAGCACACCTGTCCCTGGAGCACACCTGGGGCACACCTGTCCCTGGAGCACACCTGGGGCACACCTGTCCCTGGAGCAGCCCTGCCCACGGCACCTCCTGAGCGTGGCTGCGTTGCCTCCCTGGGAGCAGGGAGATGAACTCTGGGATATTCTTAGAGATTTTATTTTTTATCATTCCTTAACACCCTGGTTCTGTATCGAGCACGTTCTGAGGAGACTTTTGTTTCAGGTGTCACCTGCAATGAAATGCAGGTCACAGCTCCAGGGGAGGATGCAAGGCCACACCTCTGTCTCAGCAGAACAATGATTAACATTATCTGTGTAAAAAAATACCGGAATAGTTACATCTGATTTCCGTTTGCTGCTTTCCACTTTGGCTGCTGGTCCATGTCTTGTGCAGCTGAGATCGCAGCTCTCTGTTCTCAGGCTCCTCAGGTTTTTGGGATGCTCGGATCAGGAGGATGCAGCACATCCTGCCCGTGGCCTGCTCACGCTCCTGTGCGCAGAGAAAAACTAATTGCTGGCAGATTTAGAATAGCAAATGTGAAGATAAATTGAAAATTGGAGCTTCTTAGTCAGCAGAACACAATTATTTCAGAAGGGATTATTTTCAGGCTTTCTGTTCATTGTGGATTCCGTGGAAGGTGTCGCCGTGGTTGGTTATAAATGAGCACTGCGGTCACCTCACCAAGCGGAAGATGAATGGCGTCACACGAACTTGAAATTCATCACTTTTGTCCAATCTGAGGCAGAGGAGTTCGCAATATCTCAGAATGAAAAATTAAAAATTACTCTCCAGAGCCTTGAATAAAATCCTCTAAATTATTTTCTCGGTGCAAAGAATTAATTTGTGCGGCTGAGGGCGGAGGGCGAACATCGACATCCTGTCAGTGGCTGGAGGGGGAAGGTGGCCCTGGAGCTCGGGGATGTCACAGTGTAGGGGCATGAAGAACCACCAGCTTTTCATTGCACTGCTCTGAGGCCACTGCCTTGAGGACAACACCCCCTTTCCTGGACAAAACCCCCTTTCCTGGACAAAACCCCCTTTTCTCACTTGCGGGCGGTGTTAGAGCCCTGTCTGCCCTGCAGAGCCTTGGGAGGTGTTTGCTCTCGGAGGCTCAGGGGTGTGAGCAGCCCCGGGCTGTGCTCAGGGCACTGTCCTGGCTGGGATGAGCTCCCTGGGACGTGGAGTGCTGCCCTGGTGGCCCTCAGCCTCTGGGAAGGGCTCTGCACAGCCGGGCTCCCACCCTGGCTCAGCCCAGCTCAGCTCTCTGGCTCTCTGTAAAATTGTCTCAGGCTGGAATTCACCAGGATCCTCCAATTGCTTTTCCAACCTCTCCCATCTCCCGTGAGATCAGGCAATTATCCAAGTGTAGTTTTTGGTACTTTAGGACTCCATGGTCTGGATACAAAGGCAGGTTTGTGGAAAAAACTGCATTTAGTGAGCTCAAGCGAGTTACTCTCAGGTGTACCCAGCTTGGTGATTTGTCCTTTTTAAGACACAACATAAACTACAAGATTAATGCACAAGAACCCAAACCCTGCCTGGGAGCAGGGAGGGAGGAGCTGGCACGGGTGTCCGATGTGCCCGAATGAGCTCCTTCCATGTGCAGAGCAAATGGTTATTCCTCAAGTCACACCCAGAGAAGTGCAGGAGGAGGGCTTGGATAGGATGGATTTGAAGAGCCAATACAATGTTAATTGATGCAATTAACTCTGCCCTCATCACCCTCAGGGAGGTTTGTGTTCTCCTGGCTCTCCCCTGTACCGGTGGCAGCTTCCCCTGGCGCTGTGCCTCTCCCTGCTGCCATCCCCTCTGCTGGCATCCTGATTTCCCTGGATCCCTGATTTCCCTGGATCCCTGATTTCCCTGCACACCCCAGGGCAGCCGAGGCTGTGGGGAGGTCCCGCGGCACCCACTGCCCCTGAGCCCTTTCTGGTGGGTGCTGCTGACACACCCGGGCTGCTGCAGGGCCCCAGGCGGTGCTAGGCACAGCCGAGACAACATCCAAGCCATCCAAAGCCCAGCTTTGCTGGAATGGCAGAGGGAAAACGTGGCTTAAAGACCGGATGGAGACTTTTCTCTTAAAAACTAAAATAAAAAAAAAAACCCAGAGCTGTCTGTCAATTCTAGAAACACCCAGGGCCTGCTTTAGCTGTCACACATATTTGAATGGCTTTTGACCACTTGAGCTCAGAGCTGTAGTTTATGGACACCTCTGGAGCAGAAGGGCCATTCCTGACTCCCCCACAGCTCCCTGGCAGCAGGGGGGAGCCAGGTCCGGGCTCTTCTCCGAGTAACCAAACCCAGCACAAGAGGAAACGGCCTCAGGTTGCACCAGGGGAGGTTTAGGTGGCGTGTTTGGAATCTTTTTCACAGAAAAGGTTGTCAAGCATGGGCAGGGGCTGCCCAGGACAGCAGGGGAGTCACATCCCAGGCAGTGACCGAGCCATGGCTGCATGTGGCACTCGAGGACATGGCTCACTGGTGGCCACGGTGGTCGTGGGGGGCTGAGGGTTGGACTTGGTGCCCTTCATTTCATTAACTGTGACAGCTCCGTGATTCCAGGGCTCTGCCCGTGCCTGGCCACCTCTGCTGCTGGGAGGGCAAGGGGCAAGCAGGAGGATGTGGCCTGTGGCCACCTCTGCTGCTGGGAGGGCGAGGGGCCGTGGCCACCTCTGCTGCTGGAGGGCGAGGGGCCGTGGCCACCTCTGCTGCTGGAGGGCGAGGGGCGAGCGGGAGTTTGTGGCCCGTGGCCACCCCACCCGAGGTGTGCTGGTGCTCCCTCTCCAAAGCCTCGCCGCAGGGAGTGGCTCTGGGCACCTTCCCTTTGGCCTGCCCAGAGCTCTGGTGTGGCCACAGCCACGCCGGGCACTGCTCCTGGGGGCGGCTGGCACTGCCCAGGCACCCCGAGGGCATCGCCTGCTGCACAGGAGCTGCTGGCTGGGGGACAGAGTGCTCTCGCTGGCCCGGGAAAGGAGAAGCATTTTGCAAGAGCAAGGCTTTCAGGGCTAAATCAGCCATTTGATCATCCATGAAGAATAAAGGCTTGTTTCCTGGTTGCTGGCTGCTCTGCCAAGAGGGAAAAACAAACAAACAACAAATGAGCTCATTATTTTCTGCTGTGCTCTCGGAGATGAACCATGGCTGGCTTCAGAGGGGATAAAACGCCCGCGGGGATGCAGTGCTTCTTCCAGGAGGGCTCTTCTCTCCTAATCTTTTATTTGTGCTGGGTCCAAAAGTGTTGGTTACAATCAGTGTTGCCTGAGAAGCGCAACAAAGAAAGAGAATATGGCACTGGGAGAATCCAGGGGGAAAAAAGAGGAAGGGAAATGATCTGCCTCCTGTTTGGCTGTGTGTGTGTCTCCATTCACGGGGACAGGAAAACTTGAGCACATCTCTTTTCTGGCATTACAGTTGGGTTTAAAAAAGCAAGAGGTTGTGTCTGAGTAAAGGACAGATCCCTGAGTGGAGTAGGATTAAAAAGAGCTGAATGCAAGGGATGCTTAAAGAAGGATTTTCTGGACTCGTGAGGAAGCTCTCGTGAAGTTGTATACAAACAGAAATACAGTTTCATTAATTAATACCAAACATATAAATACAAATAGGCATGAGAAAGTAAAAGTCAGTGTGTCCTGTTTCATTACCTTACACCTGTGTGCTCAGCACTGCCTCGGAGGTGTGAAATTTGAGTCTAATTAACATAAATTGAATGTTAGCACAGGCTTCAGTGGAGACACAATTTCACCTTCTGTGCACATCCCAATTAGTTTGTGGATCTTTTCGTCCTGGACGCATGTAATTATTTGGACTATATATGTATTTTTATTTTCCAAACCCTCCCAGAGCTCTCAGCTCTGTGTTTAATTATGGATTATGTGGAAGAGCAGTTCTACTAATTAAAGTCTGTTTTTATTTTAAATCCACCGTTAGATTATTTGTTCAGTGGCCCCCAGTCCTTAGGATGGAGAAACAATAAACAGTTGTTCCCCAGTTATTATTTTTAGTGTCATTCATCTCGGCTTTTTTGCATCAGACATGAAAGCACAGATAAGGCTTATCAGGTTAGCAGAGACGTGCCCTGGGCAGCCCTGGCTGCTCACCCGGCTCGGTCAGACACGGACATTCCGCAGCGGGGGTGACAGAAACGGGAGGCACTCCTGGTTCTGGAGTGATTCCAGCGTTTATTGCATGGCCCAAGGCTCAGGGGAATGGGGGTGGAGAGCAGGGCAGGAGCAGCCCCGGGCAGAGCCGAGCGATGCCATGGGGAGAGCAGGGCAGGAGCAGCCCCGGGCAGCACCGAGCGATGCTCAGGGAGAGCAGGGCAGGAGCAGCACCGGGCAGAGCCGAGCGATGCTCAGGGAGAGCAGGGCAGGAGCAGCCCCGGGCAGAGCCGAGCGCGGATGCTGCAGAGCAGTGCTGGATCTCCTCGGAGCACTCGGTGCTGGATGTTCGAGCAGGGCTGCGGTGATGTCCCGGAGATGTCCAAGGTCGAGCAGCACTCCTCACTGACCTGCCCCCTTTTTATTCTCCTTTTTGTCCCTTTGGATTGATCTCTGTTTGGATCCTTCATTTGCATGAAGGTTCAGGCACTGATTGGTTCTCAGAGTCCTGTCCAGGCTGGCTCCTTTGTTTTGGGGTAAAGTTACACTTTACTCAGGTGTAACTCAGTAAGTACCATATTTCTCACAACTACACTTTTAACCCCTTTTATGATATAACAACCAAATTTTTTAACAGGACATGCATTATCCACATAACAATTATTAACTGTTTAACAATATTACTATTAACAGTAGAGCAGTTTCTAACCTACTTTTGACAGGTGCAGCTGGCGGAGCTGCTCCATGACCCTCGGGGTCCAACAGCATGAGGGAGCTGGAGCTGCTGGAGAGAGCCCAGAGGAATCCATGGAGCTGCTCCAGGGCTGGAGCCCCTCTGGAGCCAGGCTGGGAGAGCTGGGAATGCTCACCTGGAGAGGAGAAGGATCCAGGGAGAGCTCAGAGCTCCTGGCAGGGCCTGAAGGGGCTCCAGGAGAGCTGGAGAGAGACTGGGGACAAGGCATGGAGGGACAGGACACAGGGAATGGATCCCAGTGCCAGAGGGCAGGGATGGGTGGCAGAGTTGGGCTCCCGCTGTCCCCAGGCCAGGTCCCAGCTCTGGGGCAGCAGAGGTCGGAGCTCTCCCTCTCTCGGAGAGCCCAGGGGCTGTGAGGAGCTGCCAGTGCTGCTCTGAGAGTTTCTCCTGGCCCTGTTTTACTGCCTGAACCTGCACGGCTGCTGCAGCTCAGCAGCTTTGCCTCCTCCAGCGAAATCCCCAGCACAAAGTGTTTGTTCTTCAGTACCAGGACATGTTTTGATTTAGTTGATGTTGCTGGGGAATAGATTTAAGGTGTATTGGAAAAGCTGCTTTATTCAATAGCAGTCACTACAGGAAGAGCTATAGTGAAATAATTACTGTAGTATGGTTATATGGTAATTATGTTGGTGTAATTGATGAACCTTCCCGGTGCACAAAAACCCACACTGCTAATAGCAAAGAGAAATTGGAGTTTTCCTGTCCTCAGAAAATGGTTTATTGCCCAGTCAAAATACACAGGCAACCAGTTAGAGAGAGAAAGTTAGGCCAGAGGGGGAGAGATCTCCACAGCATAATTAATCTTGGTCTAGCTAGAGCCCCATGTGAAGACCAGAGTAAATTCTGGGATATAATTAAGCTCCAGTTCAAAAGCCTAAACTGAAATTGCATTCCCTGCCCTGCTGTGGCCCTCTGCACATTTCACCATCAGCACAATAAATGTGTGTGCTGCTGATTTCCATCAGACCCCAGCTCCAGTGGCTGCAGGGAGAAACTTGTGCTCTCACAGGGGTGCCTGATTTCTCAGATCCCCATCCCAGCAGCCAGGGGCAAAGCCAGAGAGGCCTTTCAGCCACGTCTTGAAGGAGTAACACATTTAAATTTGGCTGCCCTGGGAGTCAGGGTTCATCCCCCTGCTCCTCCCCCAGGGAAGGTTTCACAGAGATTTGCTCTTCAGGTGAGACCAGGGCTCCAGGCAGTGAAATCTCATTTTTGGTGCTCTCAGGAGCACATCCCCCTCTGGCCTGGCAGGCAGGAACAAGCTGCCAGCCCAGGGTGCAGCTCCAGGATGGACACTGGTGCCATGGACAGCCCCAGCCTTGGGAGGCAAAAAAGAAAACAGATATAAAAGCTTCCCCGAAGGAGAGATCTCAGGTCCTGGACAATGAGACATCTTTGTCTGTGTTTAAGGCTTTGACAGTGACAACAGAGGCATTCTGGGGCTCCATTCCAGCTTTCCAACAGGGTTTCATTTGTGTTGGAGATAAATCCGTGGGAAAGAGCATCCCCAGGCAGGGCAGAACCCCCTGGCACTACCCCTCCGTGGCACACTCTGCTCTTGCACTGGCCACAGGCATCCTGGGGCTCCCCTCCCGTGGCCCCTGTGCCAGCACAGCTCGGTGCCACCAGGCTGGGACAGTGCTGGGACCCCCATGGATGGATCTGCAGTGCTGGTACCTGATCCCCCAAGCCCAATGGCATCACCTTGCTGGTTTAAACTTGATTTATCCCGGGCATCCCTGATTGCCTCCTGATAGATAAAAGCACAGTTCTGCTAACACTGCTTCAACCCAGACCCACAGCAGCTGAGGGCATCAGGGCCCTCTGGCTTTTCCTGACCCTCCTGGTGTGCATTCCTACCCCCAAACCCCACAGTTCTGCCATTCCTGCCTAGCATGCTCAAAATACATCACCAAATGACCAAATTACCTTTAAAATGTCCCTTCCAACACAAACTCTTCTATGGTTCTGTGCTCAGACCCCATCAGATCCTGCTGATATTTGAATTCATGTCCAAGAAAAACACTTAGAGTCTAAAGAATCCAGAGGCAGAAGCTGTGAATGCTGACAAGTGCTCAGAGAGAGATTTCCCAGCTCTCCTGGCCCTGGTTGTGAGGAGAAGTTGCTCTCTCAGGAGCAGAGCTGAGAACCAGGAGAAGTTTGTGTAACCCATGCCAATGTTTGTAAACTCTCTCTCACAGGAGGTGCTTGGTGCTCTTTGTTATTCCTGACTTGTTGCTCTGTACCTGAGCAGTGCTGTCTGCTCTGTGCCCTGCTCCTGGCAGGGGTGGGAGAAGCACTCAGGAGCGGCTGGCAAGAAGAAGCTAAGGATTTCTTTGCCTTTGCTTGAATAAAAGGATCTTTGCCTTCTGAGAATGGAGTTTCTTTTGTTGTAATGGCCCTAACCAGGAGCAAACCACAGCACAGAACCCCTCTTGAGAAGCAATTTGTGTCACTTTTTAAAGCCACAGTAACTGGCAAGATGAAAATCTTATTTTCCTCCCTGTGTCTGGGGGGAGCAATGGCACTGACAGGTGTGGCCTGGTCTCAGCTCATCCCAAAACCTGCAGTGGTCCCTGCTGAAGCTGCTGACTGCACTCGAGGAGATGCTGTTTCCTGCATTCACTCACCTCCCTTGGGCCAAACCAGTTCAAACCCATTCCCTTCCTCCAAAGCCTCCTGCCCTGGCCCAGGTGTGGACAGGATGAGATGCTGCTCCCCTTGTTGCCTTTCCCTGGCCTTAAAATTAACACCAAAACACAGTTGATGGGGAAAAGGGGATTTTACCTCGGGATTTATGTGAGGATCCTTGGGTGCAGCACTTGGTGCAGGTGGAATGACCCAAAATGCACACAGTTCTAGGCCTTGCTAATTAGCACATCTATCACAGATCCCCCAGGGAGAGGCTGGAGTGAAGCCCTCGTTGTGAGGAACCTTCCCCCTGGCTGGGCCTGGCTGAGGTTCCCAAATGTGTTCTGGAGAGGCCCTTGGTGTCTGGGGCTCCCAGGATGTTTGCTCTCCTGGTTTAACGGTGCCGTGGGGCTGAGCTGAGTTCTCAGCCTTGGGGAGGTACAAGTGTGGGGCTAAAAGCACTGAGAGTGCATCAAACTATAAAAGAGTGTGTGAGAGGGGTGTGAAAGAGAAAACAAAAACCATCCTGGCATCAGCTGCTCTGTCCCAAGGAGGGATGGGGGGACTGCATCACTGCGGGGGTAAGGAACAGAATTTACATTTTCAAATTTACATTTCTCCCCAGAATTAGGTTAAATATTGATGCAATTTCCTAGAAAGCTCTGAAATGAAATCAATTTGTCATGGCAGAAGGAGCACGAAGAGAGGAGAAAGGTCAGTGTCACTTTATGGCAGAGACATCATCTCCTTGCCCCCGCCCTGTCCCCCCCACCACACACAGGCTGCTGGAGCTGCCATCCCCAGGGAAATCAATTAGCAAATCAACATCAGACATACCTTCTGTGCAACCAATCCCATCCTGTGCACATCCCCAATCATTACCATCATTTTAAATACAATTAAACCCGTTCATTGTTGAGTTTCTCGGAGCACGATGTGGAGCTGCTGTAATAGATGCTCGTATCATGCTGGAGGAATTTTGATAGAAGACTGTGATTCAAAGAGAATAAATTGTCATTACTGCCCAGAGAAATGGACAAATAATATGATTTTTCTCACTTTTGTAACCAGAACCTCGAGGGTTTCGGTCTGGCTCCATTTCACATGTCACTGGGGCAGCTGACCAGTGCATTCCACAGGATTTGTCTCTGTTCAATTCTGTGAGGTGAGAATAAACAATTATTTAATCAAATATAAAGGAAAGATTTCAGTCTTATTCATTTATAAAGGAAAGATTTCAGTCTCATTCATTTCCTCCCCCATTATCTTTCCTTTTTGTGTGGATAGAGCTAAGTAATTCAATCAGCATCTTAAAACCTACCTGATCTCTCTTAAGTTATCTCTGTTTTAGGCAAAAGCTTTCTATTCCTATGAAACCTTCCATGAGTAAAGTTAATTCCTACAAATCCACTATTTTTTCATTTTAATAACTCTTTCCAAGGTCACAGAGGCTCCTGCTCAAGATTCCTGTTGGCATTTCAGCCAACCACAGTGAAGGAAAAACATCCTCTTGAAAATCGTCAGCTCCAGGGAGAGCTCAGAGCTCCTTGCAGGGCCTGAAGGAGCTCCAGGAGGGCTGGAGAGGGACTGGGGACAAGGCATGGAGGGACAGGACACAGGGAATGGATCCCAGTGCCAGA
The DNA here is from genome assembly GCA_013400515.1 of Erpornis zantholeuca. Taxonomy (NCBI): domain Eukaryota; kingdom Metazoa; phylum Chordata; class Aves; order Passeriformes; family Timaliidae; genus Erpornis; species Erpornis zantholeuca. The sequence goes on from VZTN01017327.1 coordinate 21,280, forward strand.
GGGCAGGGATGGGTGGGAGATTGGGATTTGGGAATTGCTGTCTGGGAGGGTGGCTCAGGGCTGGGCTGGAATTGCCAGAGCAGCTGTGGCTGCCTCTGGATCCCTGGCAGTGCCCAAGGCCAGGCTGGACATTGGGGCTGGGAGCAGCCTGGGGCAGTGGGAGGTGTCCCTGCCATGGCAGGGCTGGGATGGGTGGCCTCTGATGTCCCCTCCAACCCAAACCAGTCTGGGATCCTCTGATCCTCTGGTGGGAGCTCTGGGCCGTTCCTCTCTTTGCCTCCTGCTCTTTCTGGGGAGGTCCCGGTACAGAGGAGGACACAGTCCCTGTTTCTGTCACCCCGGGGTCGCTGCTGGCCCTGCCCCTGCCCCGGCAGGGCTGGGGAGCTGTGTCCACCCCGGGAAGGTCAATCCCCACCGCGCTGTGCTCCCCCAGCTCTGGCAGCCAAGAGTGGCAGCGCCAGGAACCTCTCCCTGCTGTGCTCCCAGCCCAGTGAAATCCCCGCGGTGTCTGTGACCAGCAGAGCCCCGAACGCCTGCGCCGTGAGCAACCATCGGTGCAGCTTTTCCTTTGGTTACACCAAGAACGAGATCATCAGGAACGCTGCTGGAACCAGCACAGCCCGCGGGCTCTGCGCCCTGCGCTTATCTCCTGAGATCTCCTCGAGCCGAAGCCCTCCCCGGGCAGAGGCTGCCTCAGAGCGGGAGGAAAAGCAGGAATCTTCTCCTCTTTCATACTGAAAATGGGAACACTGGAAGTGCAGCAGGGAAGCAGAGACAGGACCGCGCTTGGGAAAGGATGGAGAGAGGAGAGGAGAGGAGAGGAGAG
>VZTN01017328.1:345-13840 GCA_013400515.1 Erpornis zantholeuca
CAATGGAACATGTCAAGTCAGCCAAAATAAGATCCATAAAAACCTAGCTGGAATTGTCTTTGGTGTGCATGTTGGTTGGAGCGGGGACACCCCATGCACCCAGCTTGGCCTGATCACCCAATGCTGTTTGCTTGCTTGTGTTTTATCACGAACACATAATAAAACTTTGATTGAAAGCTATTTAGGCTGACTTAGCCTGAAATAATTTATAACAGTTTTAAACCATAGCTAGTTAGGTTTGACTGTGAAGTAACAGGAAAATCCACAACACTGTTTCTGAAGAGAAGCCTTTCCTGTCTCTGTAAAGAACTTCGGTAAATACAGGACACTTCACCCATTCACCCTACTTTGTTTCTGGTGTTGCTAATCTTGTTGCTGTAGCTATGTAACATTTTTTCAATTAGCTTTGCAAAGAATAATCTCTCATTTCTATGGAGCAGGCTTGAGAGTTTGGACTTATTTTCTGCCTAGAAAAATTAATTACTGTGATAAACTCCTTAGATAATAATTATCTTTCCAAGGAGATTTTAAGCCTTCATTATCTCTAAGAGGGGGTTACACCGGCTCTTGTTTTCTTGCTAACTTCTTACTGTTGCCTGTTTGAGCTCCAAAACATTACTGGTGGAATAGCATATTTTATTTATGTTCTTAGGGTAAGAGCCAGTTTTGATACTCTTAACAGAGATATGTATCTTCTGGTTGCGTATCACTGGGCAGACTTGTCCACAAGATGAATTAAAGTGTGTTTTAATAGTGGCTATAACAGAAAACTACTGACTTGCCCTGTTCTTTGAGTATAGAGTTTAGCTGTCACTCAGACACGAAGGGAGGCAATCACTCAGGTCAGAGGGAGAATCTTAAGAGTGGCAGAACATATACTGCAAATAGCAAGAAAGCCATCAAGAATGGCATGTATTACATTCGCTTTGTCCAAATTTAATTTAGAAAAAAAATGCTGCTGTGTAGAAATAATAGGAGAAGGACTAGGATTTAAAAGGATTTGAAATATGATTTAAAGTAAGTAAACAATATTTTTATTTTCATTAAATTAAAGGTGATGTGTATGTTGCTACTTAAGGATGGCTATTTACACTGCTGGTTTGTCACCGCAAAAACTCACAGCTGTCTGCTTTTCTGTATTGTGTTGAACATGAGGGTGGGAAATGGATGTTCCTTCCATTTACTCCCTCACTCCAAATTCTTTTCCAGGGAGGCTGAAAATGCATATAATTCTGAAGTGTCTTGAACTCATAAGAATATCTAACTGCTCTTGGCAGTAAGAAGAAGCAGGGCTAACTAGTTCAGTTACAAGAACTAGTTTTTGAGTAGGTGATGCCAATGAAAAGGGATAGGTATGTTTTTCTGCCTAGCTTTACTTGTAAGTTCCAGAAGCAGCAAATTGCTCCTCATTAATTAATTTAAAAATAGAGTGAGAGGGGGGAAAGAAGTACTGCTTAATAAGTACTGCAAGACTTAATAAACAAAAAAAAGTTGACAAAAATGTCATGCTGGAATTCAAAAAGCAGATGGATTTGGGATTTTCAATACATCATTATCCAGTAGCTGTTGAAAACTACTAGACAGAGAAAATAAGCTTCAGGAGGCAATCTCATTGTTTTCTGTAACTTGTTCAGATTGAGCACAGAGAAGCGAACTGCTGGAAGAATTATTCCAAATGACTTGTGCCGCTGCCATCACCTTATAGGTCTTTAAAGTACTAGTGGCTCCAATTAAGAGCACAGAAAAAGCATGTTTGTTTTTTTAAGGGTGGATTAGTAAATATGTGTCCTTGCAACTGGGAAACTTGAGATCTAATGACACCTAGAAGTCCTCTGCTTACTGTGCACAGTTTAGTTCTATAAAACTAACACAGAATTTTGGGAAAATACATAAGAAGAGAACTGACTGTCTGAATTATGTTGTTACCAACTAACATTACTCTGATTTCTGGGGTTTTTTCTTTCTTTTTTTTCTTTCTTGAGTAATAACTTGCATTATATCTCATTGTCAACTCTTCGCTGCAATTACTTTGGTAAGAAAACCCACATATTTTCTATTTTTTTTCCTTTAATTTTGCCTTTTTATCTTTACAGAAGCGATTAGTCCAATCACTGAAAATATCTTTATTTCTCCATATAAATATAATAGGTAGACAATCCTGTTTTACTATTTCTGACATACAAAGCTTTTACTCAGGCTAGAAAGTAATTATCAGTGATTTTTGGAGGTGGGGAGTAAAGATCAAAAATAATAATGAGGGCATAGGAAACTTAAGATTAATATGTCTCAGGGCTATTGCATCAGAAAAGGTATGAAAATATCTACGCTGGTTATTTCAACAAAAGCTAGTGTGGACGTCCTTGTTTTGAAGTTGGTATTTTGATCGATTTCCTGCAAACAATTGACTTAAGAGCAAGAGAATGCTCAGTTGCATTTTAGGAGCATTGTTATCTGTTCTCATTTTCATCATGATGAGGGGACTATGTACAATAGATACTTAAAAGGTCCTGCTGTATCTGTGTAGTTCAATAATGAGATCAAGCATATGTGGCACAGAAATACCAGAGAGGAGACACATAATGGTTCAAGATTCAAAATATAAAGATTATTATTCCACTGAATGTGCATTCCTTTTACTACAAGAATCTTCCATACTCCTCTATAATCATAATATGAACCACCACTTTGTTAAATTTATATTCTTTTCCTGCCTTTGGGTCAGCTAGAGCTCAGCCAATATGCCTGGTAAGGAAATAAAATGGGCTGCATGTTTGTACTTCAATGGGTAGGTATTATGCTTCTTTGTATAAAAAGTTAGTGCATGTTTTATTAAATAAAAATAGAGGCGGGAGTTACAAAAACCTCGAATCACTCTTAAAAATGGGGAATAGAATATAGTTCATTCTCTGAAAAATGCTTTTATCACTGGGTCAGAAAATCGATTGCCCTTATGATTGTTTTTCCTCTGATTCCAGTTAATCCTCTCATATGCCAAGTAAAGATGAACAACTGCTTTATATCTTTTTAAAATATATTATAGCTTAATGGTTTTATACTGACCTTACTGAGTCAAAAATGTGAATTTAATTCCTGTCAGGAACAGAAAAGATTTGGATGTAAGTATACAGCTGTCTATCTAAATCTCATAACTGTTCAACTGTTGGCTAAAATCACTTGGCCTTGATTTGAAGGGAACACATGACCTCTGCTTTTGTCAGAGGAGACTTGGGCTGCACCCTTCATGGGAGGCCTGAGTAACAGAAGGGATGAGTGACTTGGAGGAGTGGCACAGCTCAGAGATGCCCAGAGAGGGGGAGGATTTGGCAAGTTCCATTAGCCAAGGAGGTTAACTTGTGTGACCTTAGCTTCTGCTGTCAGAAGGATGCAACGGGAGTTTTGAGGGATTCTGACCACACAGCAAAGTGGGTGGGGAGTATAGGGCATTTACCGCTGGGGAGCAGGTGCAGTCTTCCTTTGCTCCTCTGCAGGAAGGTAGAGTGGAGTCATCCTGACAGAAACATTATCCAGCTCCAGCTCAAACAATGAGCTGGACCATGTTAGTAAAACATATTCTGCCGACCTTGCTTACCATGTTGACTCCGCAGGATATTTTTTTTTCTGAAATACCTGATTCTTCTTCTATATTGTATAAACCATGTGGCTCAGGGCTCTGAATTTTGCATTGGTTCCTGCATCTCATTTCATTTCTGAATTTAAACTATGGGAGTTGGGCTTTTAACTGCAACTGTTGCATCAGCTGTGGAACAGTGTGGGAACAGGGGACAAGGGAAACCTAGCCAAGAACACCTTTAAAGAGCAAGTATCACTCATGGAATCATAGAGTGGTTGGAGTTAGAAAAGACCTTGAACATAATCTCGTTCCGACTTTCTGCTATGGGAAGGGACACTTATGAGACCAGGTTTCTCAAAGCCCCACCCAGCCTGGCCTTGGTATGCTACCTGGCGTCGGTATGCTAGCACTTCTTATATTTTGGTATACTAGACAGTGATCCAAATGTCTAGATGAGTGAGAAAAAAGCCCCATATAACTTCTTCCTTTCCTTCAGATTCTTAAACAGCTTCAGATGAGTCTTTTTTTTTTTTTAAATTTCTTAATGAAATCAGGTTTTGTCTCATTTACTTGGAAATTTCTCTTACAAATTCAAACATACCATTTCCTTTACCCCTTTTTAAACTCTGAGTGAGTTTTGATGTTCAAGAAATTGTATTTTCCCACTTCATGACTTGTAAAAGTGGACACACCATTATCTGCACAATTATCTTGTATCATAATGCATGTGCTAAAAAAAAGATATTAGTGGCTGACATGAATAGAAATCCTCCATGTTGTTATCTTCTACAACACAGAAAAGTCTTGACGCTAAAATTTACTTGTTTGCTACTGGGTTTTTTTTGCCTATAGACTATGTTATTACACAGGGAAAAAAAAAAGAAAATAAAATAATAAAGAGACCATTCCTAAGTCTCTACATTCATGCCGTATGTCTCCAGCCATTTCTAAATCAGTGGGAGTCTTGAATATGGAAACTCTACAGCTCCTACTGAATTTTAAAATGTTAAATCAGTGCTATTTCCATATTGGTCTTGCCTGAAACATTTACAGTAACATGCTATTTTCTCTGCCAGAAATCAAATGTATTCCATACAGCCTAATGAAGGACTAAGTGTGTTGATTTCAAACTTAAAAGTAATTTTTTACTTTTGACACTTTGAAATACTATTTTGTGTGTGTGAACCAGCAGAATATAGTACGCATAAATGCAACACTATCTTTGCCAAAAGATAATCACAAACTTTGAAACACCACAGCAATAACTCTCCAGGATGCTGTCATTAGAGGCCTCCTAAGTATTTATGGAAAAGAAAAAAGATATTACAGTCTAGATGATAAGTAATAATAGGTTCAATCTAGAATTGCTGAAAAGAAAAAACCTTTTTACTTCTCGATATATATTTTAAATATTATTAAGTTGATGTTCATTCAGCTGTACCTGAAAAAACAAATACTGCTATTGCATTTCCTCTGCAACTAACAATATGCCTTCATTGAAAACCAAGCCATTGTCTTTGTTTTAGAATTGTGTAGGGAGATACAGATCCAAACTCTGTTGCAAAGCTACAGTCCCACAGGCACTCGCTAGATCGCAATTATGTGTGGAATGATAAGGTCTTTCTGTGTATTAACAAAGCTGTATGGACTGGGGACTTTGACAAGTTGCTCCTGTTTCTGTCCTTTCCTTTTTTAAATGAACTCTTGGAAATACTCAATTTATAGGAAGGACATGGTGATGATACAGCGCAGTGGTCTAAAGTGTTCCTTCAAAATATGAATATCAAGCTTTTCACTTGTGGATATTTCATTGATTTTTAGAGCATATATGTTGGTGGAAGACACACACAGAAAAAAACCTGCCTTTAAAATACTGCTGATATTGACAGAAAAGAATAGCAACAAGGATAAATATTAATTTCTGTTTTCTATCCAACTATAGTTAAGGAAACTTTCCTGACTCCAAAATTATGTAATAGCATAAATTAAGAGTAATAAATTCTACAGACCTAACTACATTATATGCATTTTATGTAACTGCTATGGTTGCCATAATAGGTTCAATATTCACTAAAATATCTTTATGCTGGGTAAGGTATGATTCTTTCTTTTAAGAGTTCCAAATTATATGTAAAAAGTACATATTGTAAAACGGTTTCCTATGGGAAGTTAGTTTCTTCCTTGTGTTATCAAGGTTTTTCATGCTTCAAGTTTGTTCCGTCATAAATGAAGTACTGAAAATAGACAAACGTTAAATCTATTATATATATTAAATTATTGAATATTCAGAAAACACTTATTGTTGCTATAGGGGTATAAAATGACCCCATCCTTTATTAATAAGAAAAAAGTGCCACCATACTCTGTAGGTGGGCTACAATACATCAAAGTAATTAGGTTTTGTAAAACTCAAACTGTAAATAAAAAAGGACAGTTGATATTGACAACATCAGGTGACCATGCAACAATTGTAGGAATAATCCTCACCTGAGAAAACTCAGAAAATATTTATGTAAGGATGTGTGGTCTGTGAAACCATCTGCTTTGGTAAGATTGGCAGATCAAGGAACTTTTACTTTCAATGGGATAATAAAGGAAAGCAATAAAAAAATCACAGAGTAACAAACCTGATAAACTGTAATGGAAAATGTTCAGCTGCCAATTGGTGGAACACAGGCTTGGAGAAGGCCAGCCTGAAATTTATAACTGATAAAAACCTGGGCTTTATGACTGATAAGAAGGTAGAAACAAGATGAACACAAGGGTTTGGATATTTGAGGGAGCCTGTGGGACTAGGCAAAACTTACTGAGAAGTGTTTGCAGTGCAATAACTAGTGAGGAACAATAGAAGCAAATATTAAAGGAGTTAATCACGTAAACAGTCTGCTCAATAACTGCAGCCATCAAATCTTCTTTCTGAATTCTTTCTTAATGGTCTTTCTATGTAATCTCACTTTTCAACCTATATGTGGGTACTGCAGGGTCTAAGAGGCTGGAACAGTTGAGAAGTACCAGCAATGGGAGTAAGACCCTGAAAAAAGCCCGTGCATTCATGGTGCCAGCAACTGGAAGGAGTGATGAGCTCAGAGTCAGCAGCTGGGAAGCACCTGGCTCGTACAGTTCCATGTGCTTGCTGTGGAGCAGCGGGAGGTTTGCAGTGACTGGTGCAAGTGCCAGAAACCAGAGTCAAATCTTTGGCCACAGGGCCCTTGTGCCCATGGTGCAGGCAGCAGGAGCAAGTGAGGATCCCAGCATCGGGTGAAGTATGGATAGGACCCATGTACCTGCAGGCAAGCAGCCACAGGGACCACTGCCTGAACAGCTGCCTCTGACCCGGTGTATGTGGTTGTGGGCCGAATGGCAAGCAGGTGGTCTCAGGACAATGCAGAGGGTCCATGCTAGTACTGGGGGGAAAAATGAGTGTGGAGACTGAGTAAGACAAGTGGGAGAGTTCATGTGTGTTTGCTAGACATCACCAGCAGGACCAGCCAGTGAGTTGGAGATTAGTGGAGCAGGTTAGGGTGTCTGGAAAGCCATAAGGGTAGCAATCAGACAGAGGATGGTGATGCTAGATAGATCTGTGGGTATGTGTGCATGCATGTGTGTGTGTACATGCTTGTGTAAATCCAGAGTACAGGGTTATTTGTGTGAGCTTCAGGCCTGACTGACTGAAGGACAACAGAACTGGGCTGTGTTAGGTTGTGTGTGACATCAGCTCTGGTCACTGACATACACCCAGTGGGTGTTGTTAAATGCCACTGTTACATGGCTGTGGCAGTGAGGTAGACAGCAGTGTCAGTGTCTTCTGTGCATCTCTGGGAAAGGCACTCAGCTGTGATGCTGGCTAGACTTGTAAATGGAAATGCAGCAGCTGTGCTCATTGTCTAGCTCTGGATAACCCTGAGCATCAGGACACCCAGGCTGGGAACCAGCACCTGGGCAGGAGGAATACCTTGGTCCTCTGGTGGCTTTTACTGCATCCCTTGGCAGATTTAACATCCATGGAAGGGTAAATGATGTGTAAGCATAATAACCACTTTCTCATCAAAGCACCTTCTGTCAACTTAGCAAATTCTACTGTTAAGAAGAGTAGAAGCTGAGCTCATACCACCACTTACAAAAGCACTTACTAGATCAAATACTGACATGTATGCATGCAATAGATTGTTACAGACTTGAAAGTGTCAGATTGGTAACACCATATTTTGAAACTGTTGTAGGTTGAAACTTAGTTGATGAAGAAGTTGTTAAACCAATGGCGTTTCCTGCGATTTCCGTATTTAAGGGCAGTGCAAGCGCAGGAAATTTACCTTTTGTTCCTGCTTCCTGTGGAGAGGCCCCAACCTTGCTCCCTCTTTTCTGCTTGGCACTCATCTCATCCTAATACTGTTCCTTCAAATCTGCCTAGAGTTAGGATTAGGGTTAGGGTTATGGCCTCACCTAGGGTTAGGATTCAGAAATACACAAATCCCAGAGATCCAGGGACAAACACAATGTAAAAGACTTGGCAATGGGAGAGTGACTCTGCCCCAACCTTGCTCCTTCTTTGTTTTTGTGGTTTTCACCTGCCTCAAGCCAATGCTTTTGCTAAATCTCGGCCTAGGGTTAAGGTTAGGGTTAGGGTTAAACCTAGGGTTAGGTTTCACAAAACTAAAAAGCCCAGAGATACAGGGCCACTGACAATGTGAAGGAATTGCCAAGGCCAGCATGACACTGCCCCAACTTTGCTCCTTCTTTGCTTTTATGCTGATTGCCTGCCTCAGCCCGATGCTTTTGTTTTGGCAGGAGTTAGGGTTTAGGATTAGGGTTAGTGTTAGGGTTAGGCGTCGGGTTCAGTTTCACAAAACCACAAAGCCCATAGATACCAGGGCACTGATGATGTGAAAGGCATGCCAACTGGAGTGTGACTGCCCCAACCTTGCTCATTTTTTGCTTTTGTGCTTTTTTCCTGCTTCAACGCAAAACATTTGCTTTGGCACAGGCTAGGGTTAGGAGTAGGATTCGGGTTAGGATTACTCCTGGTGTTAAGCTTCACAAAACCAAAAAGCCCAGAGAGACAGGGAGAATGACACTATGAACGGCATGCCAAGGGAAACCAGACACATATCCAATCCTCCCAAAATCTTGACTTCCTGCTTTTCGCCATTCTCTGCCCACTGCTCTTTCTTCAGATTGGGAAAGGGTGAGGATTCAGGTTAGGGTTTTGTGTAGGGTTAGGCTTCACAAAACCACAAATGCCAGAACTCCAGGGACAATCATATTGCAAAAGATGTACCAATTGCAGCAACACCCTGCTCCAAACTTGCTCCTTCTAAGTTTGTGCCCGTTTTGATCTCCTGAAGCTAAAGCTATTCCTAAGTCTCAGAAAAAGCTTTGTATTGAGGCAGGCAAAAAGAACAGAGAAAAAGAATGAGCAACATTGGGGCAGTGTCACACTACCATTGGAAAAACTTTTGCAGTGTGACAGGATAGGATCTGTGTTTGGTTTCTCTTGGTGTGCCTTTCCCATTGTCAGTGTCCCTGTATCTCTGGGCTTTTAGGTTTTGTGAAGCCTAAACCTAGGTGAAACCCTAACCCTAACTATAATCCTAAAATAAGGTTAAGATTCGGCGAGAGTTTTGGGTTGGGGCAGGAGAAAAGCAAAAAGACAAAGAAGGAGCAAGGTTGAGGCGGTGTTGCACTCACTTTCACATTTCAGTGTCTGGGTATCTCTGTGCTTTTTGGTTTCGTGAAGCCTAACCCTAGGCGTGAACCAAACCCTAAATCTAATCCTAACCCTAGATGGAGCCGAAGCAAGAGCAGTGTGCAGACAATGGATAAATGCTAGTATTGAAGGAAGTGCCAAGATTGGAGCAGTGTCTGGCTTCTCTTGGCATGCCTTTCATATAGTCAGTGTCCCTCTATCTCTGGGCTTTTAGGTTTTGTGAAGCCTAACCCTAGGAGCAGCCCTAACCTGACACCCGTCCTAACCCTAGGCAGAGCCGAAGCAAAAGCTTTGGGTTGAGGAGGGCAATCTACTATAAACAATAAAGGAGAAAGTCTGTATCTCGCTCCGCTTGTCATGCCTTTCACATTGTCAGTGTCCCTGTTTCTCTGACTTGTTTGGTTTTGTGAAGCCTAAATCTATGCATAACATTAACCCTAATTCTAATCCTAAACCTGAGATTTATCAAAAGCTTTGAATTGAGGCAGGCGAAAAGCATAAAGATAAAGGAGTGAGGTTGTGGCAGTCTCATAATCACATTGGAAAGTTTTTTGCATTTTGATTGTCTCTCGAGCTCTAGTGTTTGTGGCTTTGTAAAGCCTAACCCTAGGTGCAACCCTAACCCGAACCCTAGGCAAAAGCCAAAGCCCAGGCTCAGCCTGTAGTTGTCATCGAGTGATGAGCATAAAGGAAGGAGCAAGTTTACGGCAATGCCACACTCCATTTTGCATACCTTGTAATTTATAAGTGTCCTTAGAGCTGTGGGCTTTGTAGTTTTCTGAACCCTAATTTTAGGCTTAACCCAAAGCCTAGGCAAACCTTGAAACCTAGGCTGGGCTGGCAATATGGCATAGGGCTGGTGCATGAGCCAAGGATAAGGAAATTCTCAAATTTGGAGCAGTGTTTTGTTTGCCTTCACGTACCCTCTCCCATTAATAGTGTCCCTGGAGTTGTGGGTTTTGTGGTTTTCTGAACCGTAACCCGAGGCATAACCCTAACCTCTATCCTAACCCTAGCCAGAGCTGAAGCAAGAGCAGTGTGCAGAGGATGGATAAATGTTAATATTGAAGAATGTGCCAAGATTGGAACTGTGTCTGGTTTATCTTGGTATGCCTTTCCAATTGTCAGTGTCTCTGAATCTTGGGGCGTTTTGGATTTCCGAAGCCTAACCTTAGGCATAATCCAAACCCTAAACCTAATCCTAAACCTAGGTTAAAATTCGGAAATAGCTTTGGGCTGAGGTGAGCAAACAGCGTAAAGAAATAGAAGGAGCATCGTTGGAGCAGTGTTGCTGTCCTGTTGGGAAGTCATTCACATTTTGATTGTCCCTGTATCTCCAGGCTGTTTGGTTTTTTGAAGTCTAACCCTAGGTGTAACCCTAACTCTAACCCTACTCCTTACCCTTGGTCGAGCCAAAGGGAAAGAATTGGCCTGCAGCAGGCGAATAGAATCAAGAAAAAGGACGAGCAAGTTAGGAACAGTGCCTCACTAGTCTTGGCATGCCTTTCATATTGTCTGTGTCTCAGTATCTCAGGGCTTTTTGGTTTCGAGAAGCCTAACCCTAGGCGTACCACTAATCCTAACCCTAATCCTAAACCTAAATTAAGATTTGGAAACAGCTCTGGGCTGAGGCGGGTGAATAGCATAAAGAAAAAAGGAACATTGTTGGGGCAGTGTTCTGCTCCCCTTGGCAAGTTTTTCGCATTTTGATTGTCACTTGAGCCCTGGTATTTATGGTTTTGTGAATGCTAACTCTAAGCATACCCCTAACCCTAATCCTAACCTTAGTCTGAGACACAGCAAAGGCTTTGGCTTCGGGGAGGCAAAAAGGACAAATACTAAGGAGCAAGGTTGGGGCAGTGTCGCACTCCACTTGGGAAGTCATTCACATTTTGATTGTCCCAGTATCTCTGGGCTTTTTGGTTTTGTGCAGCCTAAGCCTAGGCATAACCCCAACCCTAACCCTAAACCTAACCTTAGGGTTTCGGTTGAGGCACGAGAAAAAAGCATAAACAAAAAGAGAGAAAGGTAGGGGGAGTATTGCGCTCCCCTTGGCAAGTAACTCACATTTCGATTGTTCCTGTATCTCTGTGAATGATGGTTTTTTGAAGCTTAACCATAGGCATAATCCCACCCATAACACTAGGCAAACACATGAGCCCAGGCGGACCTGGTAGTTCTCAGACTCGACTGCCGAGCATAAAGGATGGAGCAAGTTTATGGCAATGCCGCACTCCATTTTGCATGCCTTTTTCATTATCATAGTCATTGCACTTATGGGCTTTATAGTTTTATGAACCCTAAACCTAGGTGTATCCCGAACCTTAGGCAAACCCTAAACCTAGGCAGGGCCGGCAAAATGGCATAGAACAGGTGCATGCGCCAATGATTATAGAAGGCGCAAGTCTGGGATATTGCCTTATTTGCCTTGACATATCCTTTCCATTAATTGTGTCCCTGGAGCTGTGGGCCTTTGTGGTTTTCTGAACCCTAACCCTAGGTGTAACCCTAACAGTAGCCCTAGACGAACCCCTAAGCAAAGGTGGAGGGGACCATATGGCATAGGGCTGGTGTATGTGCCTAGCAGAAATAAAGGAGCAAGTTTGGGGTATTGTTTTGCTTTACTTGACATACCTGTACCCTTTTTAGCGTGCTTGGACCTGTAGGTTTTGTGGTTTTCCGATCCTTATTCCTAGGCATAAACCAAAGCCTTGCCCGACGCTGGTCAGGCAATGTGGCATAGGTCTGCTGCATGAGCTAAGGATAAGGAAAGCACATATTTGGGGCAGCGTTTCATTTGCCTTGACAAATCTATTCCATTGATAGTGTCCCTGGAAATGAGGGCTTTGTGGTTTTCTGAACCCTAACCCTAGGCGTAACTGTAACCCTAGCCCTAGGCTGGGCATGCAATATGGCACAGGTCTGGTGTATGATCCAAGGATAAGGAAAGGACATATTTGGGGCAGCGTTTAGTTTGCCTAGACAAACCTATTCCATTGATAGTGTCCTTAGTGCTGTGGGCTTTGTGGTTTTCTGAACCCTAACTCTAGGTGTAACCCTAACCCTAGCCCTAGGCTGGGCATGCAATATGGCACAGGTCTGGTGTATGATCCAAGGATAAGGAAAGGACATATTTGGGGCAGCGTTTAGTTTGCCTAGACAAACCTATTCCATTGATAGTGTCCTTAGTGCTGTGGGCTTTGTGGTTTTCTGAACCCTAACTCTAGGTGTAACCCTAACCCTAGCCCTAGGCTGGGCATGCAATATGGCACAGGTCTGGTGTATGATCCAAGGATAAGGAAAGGACATATTTGGGGCAGCGTTTAGTTTGCCTAGACAAACCTATTCCATTGATAGTGTCCTTAGTGCTGTGGGCTTTGTGGTTTTCTGAACCCTAACTCTAGGTGTAACCCTAACCCTAGCCCTAGGCTGGGCATGCAATATGGCACAGGTCTGGTGTATGATCCAAGGATAAGGAAAGGACATATTTGGGGCAGCGTTTAGTTTGCCTAGACAAACCTATTCCATTGATAGTGTCCTTAGTGCTGTGGGCTTTGTGGTTTTCTGAACCCTAACTCTAGGTGTAACCCTAACCCTAGCCCTAGGCTGGGCATGCAATATGGCACAGGTCTGGTGTATGATCCAAGGATAAGGAAAGGACATATTTGGGGCAGCGTTTAGTTTGCCTAGACAAACCTATTCCATTGATAGTGTCCTTAGTGCTGTGGGCTTTGTGGTTTTCTGAACCCTAACTCTAGGTGTAACCCTAACCCTAGCCCTAGGCTGGGCATGCAATATGGCACAGGTCTGGTGTATGATCCAAGGATAAGGAAAGGACATATTTGGGGCAGCGTTTAGTTTGCCTAGACAAACCTATTCCATTGATAGTGTCCTTAGTGCTGTGGGCTTTGTGGTTTTCTGAACCCTAACTCTAGGTGTAACCCTAACCCTAGCCCTAGGCTGGGCATGCAATATGGCACAGGTCTGGTGTATGATCCAAGGATAAGGAAAGGACATATTTGGGGCAGCGTTTAGTTTGCCTAGACAAACCTATTCCATTGATAGTGTCCTTAGTGCTGTGGGCTTTGTGGTTTTCTGAACCCTAACTCTAGGTGTAACCCTAACCCTAGCCCTAGGCTGGGCATGCAATATGGCATAGGGGTGGTGCACGAGCAAAGAATAATGAAAGGCTAAAATTTAGGGCATTGTTTTCTTTGCCT
>VZTN01017328.1:14057-25255 GCA_013400515.1 Erpornis zantholeuca
TGTTTTGTTTGCCTTGTCATATCATTTCCATTGACACTGTCCCTGGAGCTGTGGGCTTTGTGGTTTTCTGAACCCTAACTCTAGGTGTAACCCTAGGCGTGACCCTAACCCTAGCCCTCAGCTTGGCCGGCAATATGGCGTAGGGCTGTTGCATAAGTCAAGGTTAATGGAAGGTGCCATTTTGGGGCATTATTTTGCTTCCTTTGACATACCCTTTCGATTGAGAGCGTCCCTGGAGCTGTGGGCTTTGTGGTTTTCTGAACCCTAACCCTAGGCGTAACACTAACCCTAGCCCTAGACGAATCCCTAAGTCACGGTGGACGGGTTCATATGGCATAGGGCTGGTGCATGTGCCTAGGAGAAATAAAGGAGCAAGTCTGGGGTATTGTTTCACTTCCCTTGACATATCTGTTCCATTTTCAGTGTCCTTAAAGCTGTGGGCTTTGTGGTTTTCTGAACCCTATCCCTAGGCGTAACCCTAAACCTCGGCAAATATCTAAAAATTGGCTGGGCTTGCAATGTGACATGGGGCATGTGCATGAGCCAACGATGATGAAAGGCACAAGTTTGGGGTATTGTTTTGTTTGCCTTGACATACCCTCTCCACTGACAGTGTTTTTGGAGTTGTGTGCTTTGTGTTTTTGTCAACCCTAACGCTAGGCATAACCGTAACTCTAACCCTTGGCTTGTCCTGCAATTTGGCATTCGGCCGATGCATGGTCCAGTCAGAAGTGTTGGAGGAAATTTGGGGCATTGTTTTGTTTGGCATGTCATACCCTGTTGAAATGATGAAACAGCNCCTTGAGCCTGGGCTTTGTGGTTTTGTGAGTTAGAATCCTAAATTTTACCCTAATCCTAGGCATAACCCTTGGCAGGGCTGGCAAGATGACATCAAGCTGGAGCATGCGCCAAGTATAATGGAAGTTGCAATTTTGAGGCAATGTTTTGATTGCCTTTAAATAACCTCTCCATTGTCAGTGTCCCTGGAGCTGTGGGCTTTGTTTTTCTCCTCTTGCGAAGTCATTCACATTTTGATTGTCCTTGTATCTCTGCGCTGTTTTGTTTTATGAAGCTTAACTCTAGGCATAACCCTAACCGTAACACTAATCCTAACCTAATGCTAAGATTTAGCAAGGATTTGGGTTGAGGCAGGGGAAAAGCACAACTGCAAAGAAGGAGCATGGTCAGGGCAGCGTTGCTCTCCTCTTCGCAAGTCATTCCCGTTTTGATTGTCCCTGTATTTCTGGGAGTTTTGGTTTCATGAAGCCTAACACTAGGCGTAACCCTAACCCTAACCCTACTCCTTACCCTTGGTGGAGCCAAATGGAAAGCTTTGGGCTGCGGCGGGCGAATAGCATACAGAAAAAGAAGGAGCAAGTTAGGCGCAGTGTCTCGCTAGTCTTGGCATGCCTTTCATACTGTCTGTGTCCCTGTATCTCTGGGCTTATTTGTTTCATGAAGCCTAACCCTTGGTGTAACCCTAACTCTAATCCTAAACCTAGGTTGAGATTTAGCAAAAGCTTTGAGTTGGTGGGGGCAAAAAGCATAAAAACCAAGAGAAGGAGGAATGTTGGCGCGGTGTCACACTCCCATTGGCAAATGTATTGCCTTTTGATTGTCCTTGGAGCTCTGGTATTTGTGGTTTCGTGAAGCCTAACCCGAGGCGTAACCCTAATCCTAATCCTAATCCTAGTCCTACTCAGTGTGGAAACTGTCGTATTGGGATTAGGTGACTGATAAGTACAAAAACATAAAATGAGGAATGTTTTGGATGGGTTATGCCATCATTGGAAAGCGTTTTGATTTGTCAGTGTCCCTCAACTATGGCATTTTTTGGTTTTCTGAACCCTTAGACTAGGTGTCATCCTTACTCTTAACCAAATCGTAGATCTTAGATTGGGCTGAGGTTGGCACCTAGAAGAAAGACAAAATAGGAGAAACTTTGGGGCTGTGTCACGCTCTTCTGGGCAGGCCTTTCACATTGTTAGTGTCTCTGTATCTCTGGGCTTTTTGGTTTCTGGTGAAGCCTAACTCTAGGCGTAACCCTAACCCTAATCCTAACCCTAATCTGAGCCAGAAATAAGACGTTTGACTGAGGTGAATTCCAATGAGAAATACTAGGATGGGCAAGTTTGCAGCCCTGCTGCATTCTCATTGGCATACATTTCGCTTTGTCCATGTCCCTGGATCTCTGTGCTTTGTGGTTTTGTGAAGCCTAACCCTCAGTGTAATCCTAAACCTAATCCTAATCCCAATCCTAGGCAGAGCTGTAAATACGGTATTGGGCTCATGTGAGTGCAAAGCAGAAAGACGAGGATGGAGCGTGTTTGGGGTGCACCGCATTCCCATTTTTGCAATCCTGTTTACTTCCCAGAAAACCAAAAAAGCTAAGTCTTTATGCATAAACTGGAAGAATTCAGAAAGCACAAAATATTCCCAAATATGAGATTGAAACCAAATTAGATTACATGCTAGTGCCAAAAAATTCATATAGTTTATTTAATAATAAGAAGCAAAGAGAAGGAAAGAGAAAAGAAAGAAAGAAAGACATTGAGAAAGACAGAAAAGAAAAGAAAAGAAAGAAAGAAAAGAAAGAAAGAAAGAAAGAAAGAAAGAAAGAAAGAAAGAAAAAAAAAAAAAGAAAGAAAGAAAGAAAGACATTGAGTGTGCATGGGGGGTGGGGAGCATATCACCCATCCAAGGGTCCCAACGACGTCTCGTTGCTTGCCTCCATCTGGTCTTCTGGTGGTGAGCATCCCCTGTCGCCACCGCCACATGGCCCAACATGCCCCAACATGCTCTGACATGCCAAAGACTACAGAATGCCATGGATTAATACACGCTTTGTGTAGGTGGGAACGCCCATGCGTCTCCCTTGCAGGGGCCAGTGTGACCCTGTCCTTCACAACACCAAGGGTCTGTTGCACCATCTCTGGTGCTCTGGTGCAGGGTCTGGGGACCCCTTTGAGAGGGGCCCTTTGATGGCCCATGTCACCCCCTTTTGTTGTGGATAAGCTTCTCCCTCCCCTGGGTGAAGGGCCCCTCAGCTGCGCTCCTCTGCACAGTGGAGGATGGGCAGTCACTGTGCCTCTGACCACAGGCTTTTCTAACACTCCTGTTGCTAACCCTGAGAAGATTTCTTTAGGCACTTTTGTGCCTCACTGGTTCTTGGAGCCTTGAAGTTGTCGGATTGTTTTCAGTTTGATAATATGCAAACATCACAGCTCTCTTCTTGCACTCTTTTTCATATATCTCAAATTGTTTCTTTGGCCAAAGAAAAACACTTCTATTTTGGGATTTGTTTTCGTACTTTGTAATTGTACACTGACACTTCTTCTGCTCTGTTCTCACAGACAGAGACAGACAGACAGAGAGAGAGGATCCGAGAAGCCGAGCAGGCTGAAGGAATTTTCCTCTCCTTTTCATCTCTCTGTTTCATCTAAATAATCTTATTAAAGCCTTCTGATTTCTGATCATTCAATCTATGGACTTTGTTTGTTCTTGGAGCAGCCCCTGAGAAGCAGGGCTGTTCCATCAGACCAACACACTCCCAACGTCTCTCTCCCCCACCCTTTGGGGAGAGGGTCTGTGTGAGCCTGGCAGCTGATAGCCCTGGGGCAGTGGCCTCCACCTTGGAGGTGTTAAGATTATGCCCCCTGAGTATTCCCAGCCCTGCGTTGTTAATTTATCTTATCTTCATCAGCAAGTGGTCCAGGGCCTCAGAGCCCCATTGAGGATGTGGTAATCTTCTCTGAAACTTTTGTAATACCGTTTTAAAAGTCATTCATGAAAATGTTTAAGTCAAAAAATGTAATATTTCAGTCTCTGACAAACTTTCTCCAGTGTAAAAGCTGAACAAGATCAACTCCTTTACTTGGTGATTCCAGTATCAGAGACAAAGGGAAGTGAGGGATCACGTGGGATGAACCTAAAAATGGCAGTGGAAAAAGAGAGGGAAGGTGCTTCCTGCACTGGAGCTTAAAATGTTTCTTGCAAGCCATGGTAAAAGACTGTGGTATTACAAACTGTTTTTCTCTATAATTCATTTAAAGTACATGTGCAGATAGAAAATCCATGGCCTGTGAAGATAAGAGAATGCCTATGCATTATATGCAAGTTGTAGAGAAGCGTTGAAAGGCTTTTAGAGGTTTTTAAGAAGAGAGCCTTTGTTTTCAGGCCATGATAGCTCATCCTTAAACTACTAAAACCCTATGTTATTATGACCCATGACTAGCAGTGTAAGTGGACTGTGAGATTTCATGGGAGAGATATTTTTTCCACCTCATCAGTTTGTTTTTTTTCTGGGCTCACTGTTGCTGGTGACAGTTTGAAGACCACAACAAAGCAGAAGAAACTCTTTTTCCTTAAATATAAGAGACTCTTATCCAACACCGATCAAACCCCATGTTTTGGTTTTTTTCCCTCGAGCAGGTTGGTGGGAAAGACGGGGTGCTGGAAGAGAGGGGAGTTTGCTTTAATTTCTTATTATTTCTTTTTATGTTTAAGTCTGTAAGCAATAAACTTTCTTTATACTGCAACTGTTTAAGTCTGAACCTGTTTTGCCTTGCAGTTTTTATGTTTTCCTCAATAATCCTGATTTTACCATATGAAAATGAAATTTTAATTTTTAATTTTCCCCTTTCTCTGCCCAATTACAGCAGAAGCAAATAAGTAATCAGATTTCACGTGGTTGGCGCTCAGATGCATCAAACCACAACAAAATGCCATATCCATAGAAATAGCCAGGAAAGTTTCTTCATCTGTTCGTCCAAATCGACATCAAAATGACTATATTATCTTGCCCCTTGTTGCATGCTTGCAAAATTGAAATTTATTTTGACATTAATGAAAGCAGGATTTTTTTGCTTTATGAAGGAAGGCTGTTATAACAAACTACAGAATTGCAGAATTAAATAATTACATTTGCTTTCTTTGTCACTGAGAAAATTGATGAGGTTGACACTTAAAACTAGCTGACAGTTCATTATTTTAAAGGCAGAAAGTGTAGGCCAGATAAATTATTTTAGTTTAAGATACAAATGATGGTCTTTCAGTATATGTACTTAGATTGCAAGAGTGGATGTGAAAATTAATGTACACCATGAAAAAGAAGCTGTTTCATTTTTAAAGTAAACATACACATGGAGTAGTGATGGATACATTCAATCTCATGGCACAAGAGCTTACTAGAGATTGCTTTATGAAAAGCAAAATGCTTCACTCTTGAAGTACTGTTTTAAAATGTTTGAATACTGTACTATTGGAAATTTGATTAAGCAAAGAAGATGGATGCCAATTTATAGATCTCTAGTCTACTGTACTAAGATCAATAAAATAGTACTGATACACCAATAAGTGATTTTATATTATTTATATTTATAAATTTATAAATGTTTTATATTATTTATATTTTATATTTATATAAAATATTAAATATTTTATGCCAATAAATAAGACCCTGAGAGCAGGGAGTTTTTTTATGTCTTGAGCCATGCAATATGAGATCCACACTATCACAGAAATAAGAGTAATGATTTCATTTGAGATATTAAAATAATAGTTCTCTGTATTTCTGTATCATGACACCCAGTTGTGGACTTTATTAAAATGCTAGCAATAGCCTGCAGTAGCTACACAATATAATGTAGTGATAGATTTCTTCTGTGTGTGGAATTAGAAGACAGGTTAAAAGAGAGACTTTTAAAAGTGGAAGTTTTGTATAAAAGTGGAAGTCTTTTTATACCTCAGAATTAAAGCATAACACTGTGGACCTTCTTTGCATACCATTTTTTTAAAGAAAAAAGAGTTGGATTGAGCAAAATCTGCCATGTGTTTTTACAAATTAAAATATATTAAGTTTATAAAGAAGAAATGTTATAAATGGTTTTAATGCTCTTTGGTGGTAGGCATACTTATAGAAAATGGCCTAGGTAACATGATGCATGTATATGATTTTTAGCAATGACACTGTAAGAAGCTGCCAATATCTAAAGATTCTCATGCATGCTTTGCATATGTAACTGTGCATCAGAAAATGAAAAATGAAACAAAGAGTACTACTTCCACTGAGAAACTAGACATTTAAAATAGAATATGGAGCTTTGTGTCTCCTTGATGTTGTTAGTGTTTGAGGGTTTTTTCACTATTTATGAAATTTATTTTCTTAAAGTAAATACATGTGCCTCCAATTGCTGAGTCTTCACTTAATTTATGCATACTGTAGTAAACATACCTGATGTGCAATTATATTTTCGTGTGCCTTCATATTGCTAGTCAAAATAACAGTTGCTGTGTCGTAGATCTCTCTGCTATGGGAGGAGTAAAGAAAAAACTTGGGTGCAACAAAATCAATAAATGATTTGCAGTACTGAGCTAGGTGACTCACAAGGAGTGACTCAAGAGGGTCAAGCACAAAAAGAAAAGTTTTACTGCAGGCATTCTAGTTCGTAATCACTTGGTGACAGTTTTTTTTCTTTTTAAGCTGTCCTTTTGCCTAAGGTATAGCTAGAACATGGACACTTGTCACCACATAGCCTATTTTTTCTGACAATTAGAACAATATATATGAAGTAGAAAAGGACAATTCACTCTACCACACTTTGAGGTCACTGTGAGAGATTAACAGTTCTTTGCTATTTGATGATCACTTTGGAGAAAAAACAATCAGATAAAACAGAGGAAACCCCAACAAAACAGAGAAAATGCTATTTGCTCTAATTTATGACAAGTAGCAGATAATAATATGCCATAAACTCCAATTAAGTCTTCCTGATCTTACAAAAAATGTAGAAAATCACGTTATAGTAATTTTTAGTTCTATCTAGAAGTGAGTAGAACTTAAAGTTCAAGGGATGTTCAGAAGAACTGTCAGTTGTGGTAGCACCATGTTAATGATACTGTGCTGCCTGATTTTCCACCCGATGCATTGTGTGAGAGTTGTGTTACTATGTGAAACACAAAGCAGACAAGTCAGGAGTTCACATTTCTGAATATATTTCAGCACATATATAATATTGAATTTTGTGATTTTTAAAGAAAAAAAATAAAACAGGTGGAACTAGACAGAGGAGAAGAAAAAATACAGCCACATTAGGCCATGTTTAATATGGTGAACTGAGCTCTGTCCTGTCTGAGGAAAAATGTTGCAAAAATAATATTATATAAATATTTAAAATCACAGTATCAAGGATCATAATATTAAAAAGCAATAGGCATGCCTGGTTTCTAAAGCACAGTCTTCCTGTTCAGGAATGTCACCATGACTATATTACACAGTATATCCCAAGTCCATAGTGAGAAGAGACTGCCCTGAGCATCACATCATGATGCCCCTGAGTTTTCTTCCAAGGAAACAGAGAATGGCAGTAGAGGAGAGTTGGTTTGCTGTGATACATCTCCCAGCATAGACAAAGGTTGGGGCCTACAGTTCAGAGGTGTTGACCAGGACACACAGCATTCAACCATGGATGCATCAAGGATTCATCCTGAGAGATGTGATTTCTGTTTTGATTTGGTTTATTTGTTTGTTTGGTGCTTTTTTGGGGTTCTTGTGGTTTTGGTTTTGCATTTTTTTTTTGTGTATGGTGTTTATTAATTTTTCCTTACTGATTGTTTATGAACACTCAATATGTTGGAGAAATATACTTGTTTTAAAAACGTCTACTTTTTTTTTTTAACTTCCTCAGAGTATTACAATAAACCAATTACTGCCATCTAGCACTGTCAACAAGATAAAAAATATAACAGAGTTCTCTGGCACCAGAAACTGGTTTGATAATAACGCAAAAAACCAATAAAAAGTACAGAAGCAAAATAGAAGAAAAAAATTCTCTGCATTGCCAAAAGCAACAGATTCATATGCTTAAAGTTCTTTAAAAAGTATGCTATGTTTATACTTTGCATTTTCAGAGTTCTGTATCAATGTTAAGTAATGAAGGGGTTGATATCATGTTGCTACTTATCCTAGCACTATAAGTTCAGAAGAGAGGGACTTTCTGCTTTTTACACAGAACACAGATACCTAGGAAACCTTACATACAGCTTTGATTTCACCTTGAACCCCAGGCTCTTATTCAGACAAGTACATAGATAGATAAATCGATATCGTGTCCTTATGATTCAACTACTTCTGATGCTCCCAAAATTTAAGTATATGTCTACCTTGCCTAATTTGAGTTTATGATTCTCTAACCATTAACATTGACATCCATTTTATGCATCTTCCTGAATTAAATTTTAAGAGTTTCATCTATGTTCAAGAAATTTTTAACTTGGAATATCTGATCTGGTTCTATTTTGCTGATTACTTACTGGTCTGTAGATGGTGATGACAGGAATCCTTTGTGTTCATAAAGCTTCTGAAAATAAATAACACTGCCTACATACTCCACATATAGAGATAAAGTTGGCAGCAGTTTCTTGATTTTCTAAAGAAGCCAAACTCACTGAATGGGTGGGGAGTAGAAATCAGATTTCATATGCTATTCAGAAAGTGGCTTCTAATTAGATATGCCAAGAAAAAAGGCTAATTCACTCTCCAATGATTGTATGAAAAACTTTCATATTCTGCAGAGCCAAAACTAGTCATACAATTTTTAAAAATGATTTAGAACTAACTATTCTCAAAGACATTTTTAAAATATCATTCTTTGGAACAATATAACTTCTTAATTAAACCTAAGACTGCTAATTTACAAGATCTAGGCATTAAGAATTATTTTAACTATTTCATAGAGTTAAAAGTATAGGACACCTGTATATTTTAATTATAATTCCTGGTATGTTGCTAGCTAAAAAGTTAAAGCCTGTCAAGACTCAAGTTTTAGATTGCACCATAGGGAGAGAAAATCAAGGACCATGAAATCATGGTTTGGAATATGATATAGCCAAACAACTCAAGAAAATGATCCAAGTTTTGGCACTGAAATTGTGATTTCTCTGCCAATCTTAAAGAAAAATTGTTTTCATTCCCAGATTGGGATTTCATTGTGATCATAACTTGCTGAGTCAGTCAAAAGAGTGAAATTCTTGACACACTGTTGGTCTACTCTCTCTGTAAACTTTAGGCTAGTTTATTTGGTCTAAAATCTGTAATGTTTCATAGGGACAAGGAAAGAAAGAAAGAAAAGCTGATTACTTCAAGTCAGTTCTGCAGGAAACGAAGGAATAAAAATCCTGACTTCTACAAGAACCAAGCTGAAACTATGAAACAAAAGATTTTATTATAGCTACCATCTAGATGTAGAGATATGTATGTTACGTTTACGGACAGCACAGGTGATCCTATGCTCCCTGGGGCCCATGTAGAGAAACACTAATACAGATAGGAATCAATTCACAGAGATGAAAGATAGAAAGGACTGTCAGGAATGCAAAAAACTATTCCAACCCCACATACTGTGCAAATATTTTAACTCAAAACTCAAGTCCTCTCTTTCTTGGGGGTGGAAGGGTAAGGTAAAAATATAATTTTAAATAATTCACAGTGCCTTTCCATGCACTTCAGTGAGAGGAAGTATGATTATACACTGAGAAGAGAATTATGACTTTAGATGGATATGAGTATGCCAGTGAATTCAATGACTGCAGAATATGTGTTAGTAACTTTTCCTTCTCAATATTTTCTATCCTATTGTGTGTAACTTTCAAACTTTTTCAATTAAGATTTCCTATATTTATTGAGATCATAACAGGAAGTGCTAAAGAGTGAACCAAAAATCTGCCACTTAAGGATCCCCAGCAGAAATGTCCCTGCTCATTATTACCTTATCTGTAACAATTGTATTTTGAGATATGTCAGCGCGACAATTTTAAGTCCCTCTGATGTGTTACTGATTAATTCCCTAATGCAATCTTTTTTATTAATAAAAATGTTATGTAGAATTAAAATATTTTGGAGGAGAAGGTGTGTCAAAGCAATAGAATTACTTTTACAAATGTGCGGTTTTGTAAAAAAAAATCCTACCAAAAAACCTGAGACCTTCCTTTCATGAAACCATGCTGGCTTTAAATCTTTATTAGTACAGTGCAAAAACAACCATTTGGCTCTCTTGCACAGGACTAACACCAAACTGTTGTCCTCTCGTTTATCCTCTTTTATCTTTTTATAGGATTAAGCATAAGTTACTAGGCTTTTATTTCTTAGCATTGTTCCAGTTGGCTAAGATTTGTTAAGACTGAGTTGGGGAAAGAGGTCCCAAGGTAATTGCCTTACAATTCTTGACTAAATTATCAGGTATTTTTGATGTAATCAGATGAAATCTTAAAACTGTATCACTTCTTCCTTATTTACATAAGTATATTGCATGAATGCATCCTTTTTATTTTATCTGAAAACAGAAATCATCATACAAACTTGAGGGCTTTTCCCATACTGTTTTTCAAGTGACTAAAAGCTTTTATTCTGCCTGTGAAAAACTTTCAGCGCTGTATTTGCCATTTTATTAGTAACAGAAACAGAAGGGAGAAAAAGGACAAAAAGGCAAATGAGGGGAACTATTGTTTTGAATTTTAATGTAACTAATATCAATTTTAAGACTTGAGGACAGTTTAGGATTTGTAATAATAATTTGGAGGCTGAAAATGTAATTCAATAATACAGTCATCTTGATTTTATGAAAGGTAGTTTTGGTCATTTCTGGTTTCCTAGAACAGATATCAACACTGAGGAAGCTTTATAGTAATAATTAGAAGTAGGTAAACCTCTTTCACCTAAGGTATCCCATATATACTGCAGTTAAGGGCTCCCTTAGTAAGACTCTAGTCTTATTAAGATTCTAGTTATTCTGATGAGTATAACTAGCAAATGAAAAGGGAAAGGCATCTATACAGCATGAATCACAGGACCTGAACCCCTTTTTGGTGGTGTCAACCTTATTCTGTACAGAACAGCATGATTCTAGCACAGGTGACCCGAGTACCAAAAATTATGTGGGACAACATCTAAGAAACACATAAAAGGACACCTATACCAAATGGGTATTGTGCAGGATATGCTACTGCAGACCTTGTAAATATCACAAAAAAGCATCACTGAAGAAAAAATTGGTTGCTTTTTCTAATTTAACCACTGAAAATAATATGTATTGATACATCAAAACAAATAATATTACATAATACTAAGATCTTGATGTGATGCCTTAAATCAATGAGGTTTATATATTGCATCATGAAGATCCTCATTAATTCCACCACTTTTT
>VZTN01017331.1:35728-52580 GCA_013400515.1 Erpornis zantholeuca
AAATTAAATTAAATTAAATTAAATTAAATTAAATACAAGTGTTTTCTCCCCTGTTTCCCAGTGCAGGATCCAGGTGGGAAATGCTGCTGCAGTTGTGTCACTGGAGCTCGAGGAAACAAAAATATCCTCATGGAATTCCAGCCCTAAATATTGCCAAATTTGGGCTTTTTTAGCCCTGGAATTCAGCAGCTCCAGCCCCCCCAGAGCACCCTCCCTGCTTTGCTTCCTGCTCTGGGGTCCCATTTTGGGCTGGGAAGAGGAAAATCCGAATTTCCTCCGAGGTTTGCCCAGCAAAAATCAATTTCTCGTGGCCTGCAGGAGCTGAGCTCTCCAGAAACTCCTCCGAGTGAGGAATTGCAGCCCAGCCCAGCCCAGCCCAGCCCAGCCCGGATCCATGGATGCAGCAAATCCATCCTCACCTTTATTTGGATTTTTATTCTTATTTTGTTTGCTTTGGGCAGGCCCCGGGAGGGCTTGGGGCAGGTGCCAAGGGAGAGGTGAGGATTGATGCCCCCGGGGCTGCTGTGCCCGGGGAGGAGAGGGCAGGAGAGAGCGAGGGAAAACGTGGGGAAAACGTGGGGAAAATGTGGGGAAAACGTGGGGAAAATGTGGGGAAAATGTGGGGAAAACGTGGGGAAAATGTGGGGAAAATGTGGGGAAAACGTGGGGAAAAAATGGGGAAAACATGGATAAATAGGGACAGGATCCCATTGGCAGTAAATGATCCCATTCCCAGCACAGATCCCATTCCCAGTACTGATCCCATTCCCAGTACAGATCCCATTCCCAGCACAGATCCCATTCCCAGTACAGATCCCATTCCCAGTACTGATCCCATTCCCTCTCTCCTCCTCCAAGATCCTCCTCCACCCTCACAACTTCTGGGAGATCCAAACTATTCCTTGGCAAACCAAGCGGTGCAGGAAAAGCTGGGAATGTCCCCCTGGAATCTCGGGGAGGGAGGGCAGGCCTGGAGGGATTTTACCCCCAGGGTTTTTTTTGGGAATCTGCCTGTCCCAAAAACCTCTGGACGAGAAGAATTCCCGGGGAGACCGCGCCTCTTGGAAATCCTGGAATCAGGAAATTCCTGAATTTCCTGGAAGAAATTCAGGAATTCAGAAACTCGGCGCTGGAAGAAGCCCTCGGTGGGAACAGAACCGGGAAAAACCGGGAGGATCCTCCCCCGGCTCCAGCGGGAATCTCCCGAATTCCCGGGAGTCTCCCTCGCGTCCTCGCTGTCCCTGGCAGCTCCCGGAGCAGAGGGAGAGCCCAACTCCTCCTCCTCGGGAGAATCCCAGGGATTCGCCTCTCCCTGGAGCAAAGGAGACCCCCGGGGTGGGCTCCGAAATGGGGGAAAAAATGGGAATTTCAAGGGGAATGTTCCCATTGGGAAACCCCAGCAGGGCAGGAATGTTTGGGCTCCGGGTGGGAAACATTCCTGGCTCCTCGTGGGGACTTTGGGCGAGCTCCTGGACCTCTTCCCTGATTTCCATCCCTTTTCCATGATTTCCAACCCCTTTTCCTCTATTTTCCCCCTTTTTCCTTGATTTCCGCCCACTTTCCTCTATTCCAACCCCCTTTCCTTGATTTCCACCCCTTTCCCATGATTTTTCCCCCTTTTCCTTGATTTCCACCCATTTTCCATTATTTCCAACTGCTTTTCCTATATTCCAACCCCTTCTCCTTGATTTCCATCCCTTTCCCATGATTTCCACCCCTTTCCCATGATTTTCATCCCTTTTCCTTGATTTCCACCTCCTTTCCTTGATTTTTCCCCCTTTTCCTCGATTTCCACTCAATTTACATTATTTCCACCCCTTTTTCCTCCATTTCCCCCATTTTTCCTTGATTTTCCCCCCCTTTCCTTGATTTCCACCCCTTTTCCATGATTTCCACCCCTTTTCCCTGCTCCCTTTGGAAAGCTCTCTCATCCCTGCTCCAACCGAGCTCATCCCAAATTTTTTGGGCAGGACCTCCCCTGCACTTCGCTGCTTGGCAGCGAATTTTGGGATGCAGCATCTTTCCAAAGTGGGATTCGGGAATCCGGGATGGAGCTTCCAAAACCCGGGATGGAGCTGGAATCGTGGGATTTGGGCATGATAAGGAAAGAACTTTGCTTCCCAACTCCGAGTTTTGGGGGATAATCCCCTGGAAATGGGATCAGGGGTGCTCAGGACCCCAAATCCTGGTGTTCCTGCCTGGAATGAAGCAGAGGAAGGAACTTTTCCCATGTGGAATGTTGGGATCAGGGCTGGGATCCATTCCCAGCTCTCCTGAGGTCTCCTATTCCCATTTAATTCCTGCTTTGGGCTTTTTTTTGGGCGGGGGGAAGGGAATTTTCCTTGCATTTCCCAGGATAGAAAATTAAACTGGGAATTAGGCTGGGATTGGAGGTCGGGAAGGGCAGGAGGAGGAGGAGGAGGAGGAGGAGGGAGTGCAGGGACAGCCGGGACCAAGGTCAGCTCCTCTCCCCCTCTCCCAAGGGAACATCCACGGTGACAAATGCCAGGATAAATCCCTGGATTTAGGGTCCTGGAAAACCCCAAAGCTGCCCCAGGAGCAGAAATAACCAGGATGCTGCTCCCAAAGCCCCAGATGGAGCTGGAATTGTGGGATTTGGGGGGGATAAGGAAAGGACTTTGCTTCCCAACTCCGAGTTTTGGGGGATAATCCCCTGGAAATGGGGTCGGGGGGGCTCGGGGGTGGTTTGGGCCCGGCCTGGGGGAGGGATGGGGCAGGGTTGGGTGCTGAGCACCTAAAAATGGGCATGGATGAGGATTTTGGGATCATTCCTCCCTCAAACCTCGCTCCAGGGAGTTGTGTCCCAGTCGTTGGTGCTGCTGGGACACTTGGGGTCACTCAGAGCAGGAACAGGGAGGGGAAGAACTCAAAACCTGGGATAAAACACTCAAAGCTGGGATAAAACACTCAAAGCTGGGATAAAAACCCCAAACCTGGGATAAAAACACTCAAACCTGGGATAAAAACCCCAAACCTGAGATAAACCTCAAACCCAGGGTAAAACCCCCAAACCCAGGATTAAAACCCCAAACCTGGGATAAAAACCCCAAACCCCAGGATTAAAACCCCAAACCCCAGGATTAAAACCCCAAACCTGGGATAAAAACCCCAAACCCAGGATTAAAACCCCAAACCCAGGATTAAAACCCCAAACCTGGGACAAAACCCACGGAAGGCACTCACTCTCAGCAAAGACCCTGCAGCCTTTATTCCAAAGGATCCCAGGCCAGAATCAGCGGAAACAGGACCAAAACCAGAGATAAAACCAGAATTATCTGAGCTGGCCCAGCAGAGTTTGGGTGCAGCTCTTGGGGTCGGAGCAGGAGGAGAAGATTTGGGGTTGGAAACCTCCGGCAGGAAAAGAGATCAGCTGAGACTTCTGCCCAAAGAGGCAACAAGGAATCCGCCTTAGACTTAATCTCCGGTTTAAATCTCAGTTCCAGTTTAGATTTAATCTCCAGTTTAAATCTCAGTTCCAGTTTAGATTTAATCTCCAGTTTAAATCTCATTTCCAGTTTAAATCTCAGTTCCACTTCAAGTTTTATTTTAATTTAGATCTCATTTTTAGTTTAGATTTTCAGTTTAGATTTCATTTTCAGTTTAGATCTAATTTCTAGTTTAGATCTCATTTTCAGTTTAGGTCTCATTTTTAGTTTAGATCTCTTTTCCAGTTTAGATCTCATTATAGTTTAGATTTAATTTCCAGTTTACATCTCATTTTCAGTTTAGATCTAACTTAGATTTAATTTCCAGTTTAAATCTAATTTCCAGTTATGAAAATGACTTTAGATCTCATTTCCAGTTCAGATCTCCTTTAGTCTAGGTTTAATTTCCAGTTTAGATCTCATTTCCAGGTCAGATTTTATTTTCCCTTCAGATCTCATTTTCAGTTTAGATCTCATTTCCAGGTCAGATTTTATTTTCCCTTCAGATCTCATTTTCAGTTTAGATCTCATTTCCAGGTCAGATTTTATTTTCCCTTCAGATCTCATTTTCAGTTTAGATCTCATTTCCAGTTTAGATCTTATTTCTAGTTTAAGATGTAATTTCCAGCTTAGATCTTATTTACTTTAGATTTAATTTCCAGTTTAGGTCTCATTTCCAGTTCAGATTTTATTTTCAGTTTAGATCTCATTTCCAGTTCAGATTTTATTTTCCCTTCAGATCTCATTTTCAGTTTAGATCTCATTTCCAGTTTAAGATGCAATTCCCACCTTAGATCTCATTTAGTTTAGATTTAATTTCCACCTTAGATATCATTTAATTTAAATTGAATTTCCAGTTTAGATCTCATTTCCAGTTCCGATTTTATTTCCACCTCAGACCTCATTTTTAACTCAGCCTTAATTCCCAGTTCCGATCTCATTTCCCCTTCCCTGTGGAACCTCCCCGCCCCCACCCCAAGCTCTTTCCCACCAATTCCAGCATGGATTTCCCATCTCCGCTGGGATCCCAGGAGCATCCCGAGGCTCCGGCAGTGAAATCCGTGGGATTCGGGGGGGAGGTGCCCTCGGGGGGGGTTCATTCCCAGCCGGGAATTCGGAGGTGGATAAAGAGATTTTTGTTGTCGCCGAGTGGATAAGAGCAGGGGCAGGGATGGCAACACTTCGCAACAGAGGAGAGGAGATGTCCTTCCTTCCCTGCTGGAATCCGGGAGGGAATTCTCGGCGCCGGGAGGGAATTGGGGCTGGAGATAGCAAAAGTTACAATTCCAGAGCCGCGGAATGAAGGGAGGAGCCAAAAAAAGCGAGGGAGAGCTTTTGATAGCGAGAGAAAAATGAACAACTCCGGCTCCGTGTCCTCCTCTCCCTGCCCTCCCTTCCCTGGAATTTTGCCCCGGGAATTTTTGCCTCTCAGCCTGGGAGCTCGCAGGAGGCACCAGGAGAAAGAGGAGATCCCAAATAATCCTGGGGAAAAAAAAAAGGCCAACCCAGGACTCACCAGGAGAAAGAGGAGATCCCAAATAATCCTGGGGAAAAAAAAAAGGCCAACCCAGGACTCACCAGGAGAAAGAGGAGATCCCAAATAATCCTGGGAAAAAAAAAAAGGCCAACCCAGGACTCACCAGGAGAAAGAGGAGATCCCAAATAATCCTGGGAAAAAAATGGACAATCCAGGAGTCACCAGGAAAAAGAGCAAATCCCAAATAATCCTGGGGGGAAAAAAAGCCAACCCAGGCAGTTCCTGCCCATGATTTATTGTCTGCGTTCCCCTGCTCCAGGAGGGAATGGGAGCACCGGGATTTTAATGGGAAGGGCAGGAACCAGAGGAATATTCCTGGAGCTTCCCAGGGAACCTTTGAATTCCAGGAGATGAGAGCTGCTCCAGCAGAGCTTTGCTGGGTCACTCCAGCTGAGAAATTGCATTTTCCCGCTTGGAAATCTCCTTTATTCCCACGCTTTTCCCCACGGAATTGATGCCACTTTAAGTTTTAAGCACGAATGTAAAAATAAATTCAATTTTTTGCTATTCTGGAAGTGCAAATTGGAGTTTTTCCCCTTGCTGGGAATCATCCTCTTGCTGTTCTAGTGCTCCAGCATCAGGAATGGAGCTGATCCATGGAATTCTGGGATGATTTGGGTTGGGAAAAGGCCTCCAACCCCCCAGATTCCAGCTGCAGGTGGGATTTGCTGCTCTGGAAGTGGAACCGCGGAGCTGCTGCTCCTTTAAAACCCCAGGATCCCGGCAGGGCCAACTCCCGGATATGCAAAACTCATCTGTCAGTGCCGCATTGTCCCTGCCGGGGTGGCACCTCCGGGCGGGGACCGCGATTTGGGCACTTCCAGGGATGGGGCAGCCTCAGATTCCCCGGGAATTCCCAGAGATTTGGAATCAAACCCAGCGGATTAAATGCTGATAAAATTCGGGTTTTTTTCTTTGGTTATTTCAGCACTAGGAAGAGCAACACAAAGTTTAAACACCCCAAATTTAGGGGAAAAAAAAGATATTTTCTGCCTAAAAAAGCTGTTTCTCAGGAGTGCCAGGTGCCCTCAGCTCCAAGAACAATCCAGCCTGGATTTGGGCACTTGCAGGGATGGAGCAGCCACAGATTCCCAGAGCATTACAACCAATCACTGAATTCTTATTAAAATTTGGGGTTGTTTTTGGTTATTTCAGCGTTAGTGAGGAGAGAACTTTGAGCTGCCACTGCTGCCACCCCTCCCCTCCAAATTTAAGGCAAACCCGGGTATTTTCCACTCCAAAAAAAAGCCATTTCTACCAGGAGGGGCTCCAGGAATTCCCGCAGCAGAGGCAGGGCAGGAGCAGCCAGGTGCCCTCAGCTCCAAGAACAATCCAGCCTGGATTTGGGCACTTGCAGGGATGGAGCAGCCACAGATTCCCAGAGCATTACAACCAATCACTGAATTCTTATTAAAATTTGGGGTTGTTTTTGGTTATTTCAGCGTTAGTGAGGAGAGAACTTTGAGCTGCCACTGCTGCCACCCCTCCCCTCCAAATTTAAGGCAAACCCGGGTATTTTCCACTCCAAAAAAAAGCCATTTCTACCAGGAGGGGCTCCAGGAATTCCCGCAGCAGAGGCAGGGCAGGAGCAGCCAGGTGCCCTCAGCTCCAAGAACAATCCAGCCTGGATTTGGGCACTTGCAGGGATGGAGCAGCCACAGATTCCCAGAGCATTACAACCAATCACTGAATTCTTATTAAAATTTGGGGTTGTTTTTGGTTATTTCAGCGTTAGTGAGGAGAGAACTTTGAGCTGCCACTGCTGCCACCCCTCCCCTCCAAATTTAAGGCAAACCCGGGTATTTTCCACTCCAAAAAAAAAGCCATTTCTACCAGGAGGGGCTCCAGGAATTGACGTAGTAGAGGCAGGGCAGGTAGGGCCATGCTCCCCGCAGCGCCAGCAGCGACATTCCCGGGAATTCTGCCGCTCCCTGGCGCGAGTCCAAGCGGCTCATGCCAGCCCCGAGCTGTTTCCTCTTGGTCTTGTACCTCCTGTTCTGGAACCAGATCTTCACCTGGGTCTCGGTGAGCTGCAGGTGCCGGGCCAGGGTGGCTCTCTCCGGGGCCGATAGGTATTTCTGGTGGCTGAATTTCCGCTCCAGTTCGATCACCTGGCTGTGGGAAAAGGCGGCTCGGGAACGTTTTCCCTGCCTGGGAGGCCGCGGAGCCATGGGATGCACGGCGGGGCCGCACTCGGGCAGGAAAGGCTCCACGGGGGCGGCTGGGAAGGGAAAAATTGGGAATGAAGCACTCGGAAAAGTCCCCACTCGGAGAAAAAAATTCCCGCTTGGACTAAAGTTCCCACTCAGAAGGTAATTCCTGCTTGGGAATGGCCAAAATCCCTTGGTTTGCCCCATTATAGAGAGGAAAAACTCGGATTTTCTTGGGAATGTTTTAATTTAATGGTGTGAGAACTGCATAGGGGAGTTTTGTCTTCCTAAATCAGAGTTTTTAATTAATATCCTTCTGAATTCCACAGGAACAGAGATCCAAGGGGAGGATAGGGACAGGGCAGGAATGAGGAGAGGAGAGGAAAGGAAAGGAAAGGAAAGGAAAGGAAAGGAAAGGAAAGGAAAGGAAAGGAAAGGAAAGGATAGGAAAGGAAAGGAAAGGAAAGGAAAGGAAAGGAAAGGAAAAGGAATAATATCTCCAAATAAAACAGGATAGGACGGGATTATATCCCCAAATAAAATAGGATAAGACAGAAATAATATCCCTAAATAAAACAGGATCAGATCAGATAGGATACACTGGAATAATGTCCCTGGATAGGATAGGATAGGGTGGGATGGAATAATGTTCCCAAAAAGGGATATTTTCCAGTGCTGGTGGAGGTCCCCCTAAATCCCAGGGTTCTGTTGTTACCCCCAAAAAGGCACCAAAGGAATTTTATTTTTGCAGGATCCACACCAGGCCCTGCTTTGGAATATATGGGAAAATGGGAATTCCCAAAGGAATCAAACCCTCGAGCTCCGGGGAATGGGGAATTGGAGCAGTTCAGGGCAGGCTGCAGGTGGGGAGCATGGGGAATAAATTCCTGCCCTTTCCATCCCAGAGCTCCAAGGCAATGCCAAGGGATTTCAGTTTAACCCTTTACATCTCCAACTCGGCCTTGGCTCTCCAGCTAATTCCCTGTGGCACTGATGGATCACAGAGTGGGGATCCAGGGAAGTGCTGAGCTCCCGGGAAGTGTCACCCACAGCAGCCAAAACCTCCCAGTTCAATCTCTTCATGGAGTTAATCCCTTTTTGTGCACCATCCAGATGGAAAACAACCAAGTTTTGGGGCTTTTGGTTATTTCTCCCTTTATTTTCTTAAGGTGTGAACGGAAATTCGAGAGAAAAGCAGCAAAGTTAATTCCCAGCTTTGTGAATCCTGGTTGTCCCTGAAATCCCAGAAATGTAGGAATTTCTTTTCCTAGAATGGGGCTGGAAAGCCAAAATTCCCCTGGCAGAGCTGTCGGAGCTGCACAATTCCAGGCTCAGCCTGGGATGTTTGGGCAGGGAAAGGCCAAGCCCAGCCCCAGCTCTGATCCCAAAATCTCAGATCCCAGTGGGATTTTGGGATGTTGCCTCTCCCCCTCTGGGCAGCTCCTTCCCCGCCCTGCCTTTTCTTGGATCTGGGACTAAAAGGGAATTTATATCCCAAGTTTTGGTAGGAATGCATCCAGTGAGGTTTTTAAGCAACTTTTGGGGCAGGTTCTGAGCTCGGGGTGGTTTGGGCTCTGGGGAAAGGTTTGGATGCCATCCCTGAGCTCCTCACTCTCCCCCTGCTCCAGCTCAGATGCTCCTGGAGTTTAATCCAAGCGTGTCTGGCCCCAGCAGCCAGGCCTGGATCCTGCCCCATTCCCTGATCCAAGCTCAGACATTCCTGATCCATTCCCTGATCCAAACAGAGACATTCCTGATCCATCCCTCAAACCAAGCTCAGACATTCCTGATCCATTCCCAATCCATTGCTGATCCATTCCCTATTCCAAGCTCAGACATTGCTAATCCTTTCCCCTTCCCAAGCACAGATATTCCTGATCCATTCCTTGACCCAAGAACAAACTGACCTGATCCATTCCCGATCCTTTTCCAACCCGTTCCCGACCCAGGCACAGATATTCCTGATCCATTCCCTGACCAAAGCACTTTCCAAATCCATTCCTTACCCATTCCCCACCCAGGCAGAGACAGTCCTGATCCATCCCTGCTCCATTCCTGCTCCTCTCCCAGCCATTCCCTCTCCCTCCCCAGCCATTCCCGTTCCTCTCCCATCCATTCCCGCTCCCTCCCCAGCCATTCCCATTCCTCTCCCAGCCATTCCCTCTCCCTTCCCAGCCATTCCCTCTCCCTTCCCAGCCATTCCCATTCCTCTCCCATCCATTCCCTCTCCCTCCCCAGCCATTCCCTCTCCCTTCCNCGCCGGTCCCCCGCTCGGGCCCATCCCGGAGGATGTCCTGGATGAGGAAGGACGTGCGGGGCCGGGAGGGGCCGGCCCGGGGCTGCGGGGCTGCCGCGGGGGTGCTGCTCATCGCTGCCGGGGGGGTCCCGGCCGAGCTCTGCCTCCGTCCCGGCGGCGCCCCGGAGCTCATCCCCGTTCTCCCGGGGCTCGCTGCGGTCCCACCCAGCCCGGCCCGCATTTATCCGGCCCGGGCCAAACCTCCCGGGGCTGATTGGAGAGCCCCGAGCGAGTCTACGCCCTTGGGCTGCCTCCCGGCTCCCGCTGGCTTCGGGGCCGCTGCCTCCCCCTCCTGCTCCGCGCCTCCTTCCCCTGCGTTTGCGGGGTCACAGCCTCCCCTCAGCGCCCCCCGGCTCACAAACCCCCCGGGATTTGAGGATAAGGATGTGGATTTTGGGGTTAAAGGCCGTCCAGAGTGGGGTTTTTGGGAGAGCAGAGGGAGCAGCACCCTCGGAGCTGGGATTTGTGGGGTCGCAGCCGCACCTCAGCTCCTCCTGCTCTTTCTTTGCTCACAAATCCCCCCGGATTTGAAGACGAGGATGGGGATTTTGGGGTTAAAATGCGTCCAGAGTGGGTTTTTTTGGGAGCAGCATCCTCGGAGGATGTTCTGCATCCCAGCTCTGCTTCCTCCTGCTTTTGGGAATGACTTTTATTCCTGAGCTCTTTGGGAAAACGCCTCTTTCAGGGGGAAAAGCGGAGCAATAAAAGGGTTGGGTGTTTTTTAAAATGGATTTTGAGGGTTTTCCTCAAACGGCTCCACTTTGATGCACTCTGAGCCTGCTGAAAAACGGAGAAAATATCAGAGATGCTTTTGTCAGCTTTGCAAAGCCACTCCAGGGAGGGCTTGGGGACGATTTAAAGGACCGGGAGAGCAGCTCCAGAGGCAGATCCTGGCGTGGAAAAGGCTGAAAGTTTAAGCCTGAACCTCAGATTAATTCCATAGTTCAAGAACACCTTTAACAACACAAGGATACCCAAAAGGAGCAAATCCTTCCCAATTCCAAGAAAAGCCACGAGCGGAGCTGTCTGTCATGACAGATTCTTTTCCCCAGGCTCTGCTTTATTTGGGGTTGTTCTTCCCGAGTTTCTGTTTGGAAAATGACCCCAAACACCTTCGGAGCCCCCCAGATGTGGGGAACAGGTGATTAAAAATTCCCCTTATCCCATCCTAAGGCAAATCCATCTGGTGGGGAAGATCCCATGGGAGCAGAATTCCTGGGAATTGCGAGCAGTTTATATTTAAATGCATCAATAAATAAATACATCAATGTATCAGCGTCCTCCTCCAGCTCTGCTGTCTCCAAACTCCTTTCCCTGCTGGAATATCAGCACCCATCCCCTCTTTTATTCCCAGCCCCTTCAGCCGCAGAGCCAGGGCATATTTATTCTACCCTTAAAAAGGGAAACAAAAGATTTCCCTCAAATCCCCCGAGGACTTTGTTGATTTTATGGGAGGTGTTGGGTTTCAGCCGAGCTGAGCAGGTTGTGCAAACGTGCCCCGAACTCGGCTTTATCCAGCCCTTTTTCCTTCTTTAGCTTGGGAATCATCCNATTCCCGCTCCTCTCCCGTTACCTGTGTCCGGTTCCGAGGCCGCTCCCGAGGGATGAGGACCCCCGGGGGGGTGTCCCGGGGCTGGGCTCTCCCCTCTCCCCTCCTCCCCGGCCGCTCCCAGCTCCTCATTCCCTGCGCGGGTGCCGCGCTCGGGCCCATCCCGGAGGATGTCCTGGATGAGGAAGGACGTGCGGGGCCGGGAGGGGCCGGCCCGGGGCTGCGGGGCTGCCGCGGGGGTGCTGCTCATCGCTGCCGGGGGGGTCCCGGCCGAGCTCTGCCTCCGTCCCGGCGGCGCCCCGGAGCTCATCCCCGTTCTCCCGGGGCTCGCTGCGGTCCCACCCAGCCCGGCCCGCATTTATCCGGCCCGGGCCAAACCTCCCGGGGCTGATTGGAGAGCCCCGAGCGAGTCTACGCCCTTGGGCTGCCTCCCGGCTCCCGCTGGCTTCGGGGCCGCTGCCTCCCCCTCCTGCTCCGCGCCTCCTTCCCCTGCGTTTGCGGGGTCACAGCCTCCCCTCAGCGCCCCCCGGCTCACAAACCCCCCGGGATTTGAGGATAAGGATGTGGATTTTGGGGTTAAAGGCCGTCCAGAGTGGGGTTTTTGGGAGAGCAGAGGGAGCAGCACCCTCGGAGCTGGGATTTGTGGGGTCGCAGCCGCACCTCAGCTCCTCCTGCTCTTTCTTTGCTCACAAATCCCCCCGGATTTGAAGACGAGGATGGGGATTTTGGGGTTAAAATGCGTCCAGAGTGGGTTTTTTTGGGAGCAGCATCCTCGGAGGATGTTCTGCATCCCAGCTCTGCTTCCTCCTGCTTTTGGGAATGACTTTTATTCCTGAGCTCTTTGGGAAAACGCCTCTTTCAGGGGGAAAAGCGGAGCAATAAAAGGGTTGGGTGTTTTTTAAAATGGATTTTGAGGGTTTTCCTCAAACGGCTCCACTTTGATGCACTCTGAGCCTGCTGAAAAACGGAGAAAATATCAGAGATGCTTTTGTCAGCTTTGCAAAGCCACTCCAGAGAGGGCTTGGGGACGATTTAAAGGACCGGGAGAGCAGCTCCAGAGGCAGATCCTGGCGTGGAAAAGGCTGAAAGTTTAAGCCTGAACCTCAGATTAATTCCATAGTTCAAGAACACCTTTAACAACACAAGGATACCCAAAAGGAGCAAATCCTTCCCAATTCCAAGAAAAGCCACGAGCGGAGCTGTCTGTCATGACAGATTCTTTTCCCCAGGCTCTGCTTTATTTGGGGTTGTTCTTCCCGAGTTTCTGTTTGGAAAATGACCCCAAACACCTTCGGAGCCCCCCAGATGTGGGGAACAGGTGATTAAAAATTCCCCTTATCCCATCCTAAGGCAAATCCATCTGGTGGGGAAGATCCCATGGGAGCAGAATTCCTGGGAATTGCGAGCAGTTTATATTTAAATGCATCAATAAATAAATACATCAATGTATCAGCGTCCTCCTCCAGCTCTGCTGTCTCCAAACTCCTTTCCCTGCTGGAATATCAGCACCCATCCCCTCTTTTATTCCCAGCCCCTTCAGCCGCAGAGCCAGGGCATATTTATTCTACCCTTAAAAAGGGAAACAAAAGATTTCCCTCAAATCCCCCGAGGACTTTGTTGATTTTATGGGAGGTGTTGGGTTTCAGCCGAGCTGAGCAGGTTGTGCAAACGTGCCCCGAACTCGGCTTTATCCAGCCCTTTTTCCTTCTTTAGCTTGGGAATCATCCCCCTGCACTCACAGGAGTGCTTGGAAAAGCTCCGGAGCACCAATGACTCAGAAAGGGAATTTGGGAAGAGTTAGGAAGGAATTGGAGAATATCCTGAGCTGGAATTGACTCTCAGGGATCAGCGATTCCAGATCCTGGCACAGGACACTCCTGACAATCCCACCCTGACCCTGAGGGTTTTGTCCAGAGCTCCTCCAGCTCTCACAATTCCCATTTCCAGGCTTTTCTCCCCGAGGGAAGCAACTTCCTTCCTTGATTTGTGCCTTTATTTGGGAGACTTTCCTGGGATTTGCCTCATTTTGTTGCTGAACCTGGCAAGGAAATCTCTCTGTGTTGTCGTTCGGAATTCCAGGTGAGCCCAGGGCTTTTCCCAGCGCCTGCAGCAATTCCCAGTGCAGGGAAACAG
The DNA here is from genome assembly GCA_013400515.1 of Erpornis zantholeuca. Lineage (NCBI taxonomy): Eukaryota > Metazoa > Chordata > Aves > Passeriformes > Timaliidae > Erpornis > Erpornis zantholeuca. The sequence continues at coordinate 48,840 of VZTN01017331.1, forward strand.
GACCCAGAGCGGGGACAGAGATATCCCAGAGTGGGGAGGGATGGAGGGAGGGAGGAATGGATGGATGGATGGATGGAGGGAGGGATGGATGGAGGGAGGGATGGATGGAGGGAGGGATGGATGGAGGGAGGGATGGATGGAGGGAGGGATGGATGGAGGGAGGGATGGATGGAGGGAGGGATGGATGGAGGGAGGGATGGATGGAGGGAGGGATGGATGGAGGGAGGGATGGATGGAGGGAGGGATGGATGGAGGGAGGGATGGATGGAGGGAGGGATGGATGGAGGGAGGGATGGATGGATCCATGGATGGATAAAGGATGGATGATGATGGATGGATGATGGGTGGGTGGGTGGAAGGATGAATGAATGGATGGATGGATAAAGGATGGATCCATGGATGGGTGGGTGGATCCATGGATGATGGGTGGGTGGATGGATAAAGGATGGATCCATGGATGGGTGGATGGATAAAGGATGGATCCATGGATGGGTGGATGGATAGATGGAAGGGAGGGGCACCACCCAGCATTCCCAAACCCTTGGAGCCGCAGGATGAGGAGTGACCTCTGTCCCTGCCGGGGATTTTCCAGCTCCATCAGGATGCCAGGGATGTCCCATTTAATAATAATAGGAGCACTGGAGCCATGTGGGATGAGAGATAAACACTGAATTGCCTCCTGCAAGGCTTTTTCCCATCGCTGCAGGATAAGGAGCTGTCGGGAATGGAGCAGGAAGAGGGAGAGCAAAACCTTGGAGGGATTAAACCTCGGGAATTCCCAAACTTGGACCACAAAATGATTTTTGCCTGGATAATTGGGATTTTATTTGATTTTTGTTTTAATTTGGCTCAGGTTTGGACGCTCAGGTGTGAATTGCGCAGGGGAAAATTCAAAATACAAAGTGGGAAATGCCAAGAGAGCGAAAACACAATTTCACCACTTTGGTTTTATTTTCAAATAATAATAATAATAGTAATAATAATATTAATAATAAAGACAGAAATGGATACCTGTGCTGGGACTCATTAAGAAATATGAATCAGAAATAAATCTCAAAACTTTTAAAGACCCAAAGCGTTAAATACTGTCCACACAAAGCACAGGGATGTGCACGGATCCTGTGTTCCAGTTATCCTGAGGAGGACAAGCAGTGTTCCATCCTGGAGCAGCAAATCCCTCGGGAGCAGGAAGGGCCAGACTCCAAATTATTGTGTTTATCAATAAATAATTGATAGGTGTTGGCTGCCCAAAGCCTCAGCGCCGAGACTGAGACTTTCCAGGGATGTGACCGCAGATGTGTTGGAATTGTCCTGCTCTCCAGGCTGGCAGAAATCCTTGGATTTATCTCCCGCTCAGGGCATGGCTCTGGCGCTTTCCCGGTGCCGCTTCCCTCCTCACCTCCAGCTCCCGGCGCTGATTCCCAGAGCGGGCGGCAGGCGCTGGGCGCTGCCGGGGGAGCTCCCGGGGGGCACCGCGGGGTACCCCCGGCCGTACCCCGCCCCGAAAGCGCCGCAGCAGGAACCGCAGGGAAAAGAACCTGCGGGGAGGGCGCAGGGGTAGGGCCGGGAGCTGCCCAGGCAGGGTTTGCCATCCCTCACCAGCACCGGCACCGCAACCCTGCGCGGGGGCGGCGCGGGCAGCGCCAGGCACCTCTCCTGCCGCTGCCTCTTGCTCTTGTAGCGCCGGTTCTGGAACCAGATCTTCACCTGCGTGGGGCTGAGCTGCAGCAGCCGCGCCAGCTGCTCCCGCTCGGGCCCGGACAGGTATTTCTGCCGCTGGAATCGCCGCTCCAGCTCCAGCACCTGAGCCTGCGAGAACAGAACCCGCGGCTTCCGCCGCTGCCGCTGCCCCGGCGGCGATCGCTGCTCCCTCGGCTTCTCCTCAAAGCTCGGAGCCAGCAGAGATTTTCCTGCCGGGGGGGAGAGAAACAAAGCCAGGTCAGAGCCGAATCCTGCTCTGTGCGCGGCCAGGGATGCTCCCAGGGCAGGGAGGGACTCGGGAATGCGCCCCTGGGGAATGGGATGGGGCAGGGCTGGCAGCTCGTAAAGTCAAGGCTGGTAGCTGAGAAATTTAATGTGAATTTTCCTGTGATGTTTATTGAGAATTTAAGAAAGTTGATAAATTTAATATGAATTTTCCTGTGATGTTTATTGAGAATTTAAGAAAATTAATAAATTTAATATGAATTTTCTTGTGATGTTTACTGGGAATTTAAGAAAATTGATAAATTTAACATGAATTTTCCTGTGATGTTTACTGAGAATTCAAGAAAATTGATAAATTTAATGTGAATTTTCCTGTGATGTTTATTGGGAATTTAAGAAAAATTAATAAATTTAATATGAATTTTCTTGTGGTATTTATTAAGAATTCAAGAAAATTGAATATAATATAAATTTAATATGAATTTAGCCCGGAAATTCAATGAAAATTCAGGAAAATTCCAGTTTTGTTTTTTTTTGTTTTTTTGGGTTTTTTTTGAAAGAATCAGGCTGTTACCCGAATTCTGGATAAAACCTCATTTTTCCCCCTCCTAATGACTCCCCTGGCGTTTTGGGGCTGCCACCGTTGCCCGAGGAGCACAAGGAAAGGCGAGCACACAGCAGGTTCGAGTATTCCAAACCCCAAATTCCCTTTCCCCACCATCCTGCCCCGCAGGGATGGAATCCGAACCTCCTGCAGGATCTGCCTCCAGCTCCAGGGAAGGCGAATCCCACATTTCCCTGAATTGCAGCAAAGCAAAAAAAACCCCCAAGGGGCTGGGAAGGGAGGAGGAAAATTTGTTAAATGTGGGAGAAGAGCAGGGGAGTTGAATATTTGTGGGATTTTGGATTTATTGGGATTTCGTGCGCCAGAGGAGCAGTCGGGATCAGGTCTGGGATGTGCTTGGATCCCCGGCAGGCAGAGCAGGGAATTCGGGAATTCCAGAGGATGCTGAGGGTGCTGGAAGGCTCTGGGTGAATTCGGGAATTCCAGGGGAAGCTGAGGGTGCTGGAAGGCTCTGGGTGAATTCGGGAATTCCAGAGGATGCTGAGGGTGCTGGAAGGCTCTGGGTGAATTCGGGAATTCCAGAGGATGCTGAGGGTGCTGGAAGGCTCTGGGTGCTGCTGGGAGGGGACAGAATCCTCCCCGAGCTCCTCTTTCCCTCTCCACCTCTCTCGCCCAGTGCTCTCCTCTCGCTGCTTTCCGCGCTCTGCAGCCTCAGGGCGTTGGGGAAACACGAGCGGAGGAAACTTTTAGGGATTCGAGGTGCGGGGAGAAGCGGGACAGGTCCGATCCGCGCTCCCAGAGCGCTCCGGAGCATCCCCGCGGCTCCTCCGCGGCCCCGGGAGGGACTCGGTGTCCCCGGCGGGGACAATTCACGGAGCGCGACACGGGGGTGACATCGAAAAGGGGGCGGTGGGTGACTTGGGGCAGGAAGAGCTCCTCAATGTCCCATATCCACCCCCCCGGGCCCTCCGGAGCTGCGGGGATGCCTGAAAAATCCCCCAAACAACCACAAAAACCCCAAATCACAGGGAGAGAAAAAAAGGGGGAAAAAAAGGGAAAAAGGAGGAAAGCGGCACCGGCGGGTGCGAGGTTGCCACGCCGCCCTCGGGGTTCAGCTCCGGGGGAACGAAAGCAACTCCGCGGGCTCTCCCCGGGGCCTTCCTCCGCCTCTCCTCTCCGCGGGGTCCCGCGGGCACTTACGCGGCCGCGGCTCGTCCTCCGCGGCGGCTCGGGGCGCGGGGGCTGCGCGG
>VZTN01017331.1:58315-77834 GCA_013400515.1 Erpornis zantholeuca
TTATTTTATTTCTATTATTTTATTTCTACTATTTTATTTCTATTATTTTATTTCTACTATTTTATTTCTACTCTTTTATTTCTACTATTTTATTTCTATTATTTTATTTCTATTATTTTATTTCTACTATTTTATTTCTATTATTTTATTTCTATTCCATTATTTATTTGTATTTATTTTTTATGGAATTCTGGCATGGTTCAGCTTGGAATGGACCTTAAATCTCATCCCATTCCAGGAGTTTTCGTGCCCCTGGCTGCTCTGGGACTGTGCCCTGTGGGGCTGTGCCCTTCCCAGTGCACATTTAGGAATAAAAGCTCTTTTAGGGAAAGATCCAAACCCCATTCCCAGATAATCCCACAGCCTGACACCTCATCCCCATGGAAATCACGGAAGCCGTTCTGAGGAACACATGGAAAGCAATCAACAGCTCAGAAAATGATTAAAATTCCCCAAAAAATACTTCTAGGATTAATTATCAGAGCAGGAATAAAAATAAACAGCTGGGCCCTTCCTGCTGGATCCAACCCTGAATTCCCAGATCCAACCCTGAATTCTCACTGGATCTGAATCCAACCCTGAATTCCCACTGGATCTGGATCCAACCCTGAATTCCCAGATCCAACCCTGAATTCCCACTGGGTCTGGATCCAACCCTGAATTCCCAGATCCAACCCTGAATTCTCACTGGATCTGAATCCAACCCTGAATTCCCATTGGATCTGCATCCAACCCTGAATTCCCACTGGATCCTGATCCAACCCTGAATTCCTGGATCCAACCCTGAATTCTCACTGGATCTGGATCCAACCCTGAATTCCCATTGGATCTGGATCCAACCTGAATTCCCACTGGATCTGGATCCAACCCTGAATTCCCAATGGGTCTGGATCCAACCCTGAATTCCCAGATCCAACCCTGAATTCCCACTGGATCCCGCTGGGATTTGGGCATGGTGGAGGATTTGATGGAGCTGAGGATTCCTCCAAGCTCCGGGAGGAGCAGGGATTTGTTTTCCCAGCACAAACCACTCCATGGCTGAAGGAAAAATAACCCTGGAGGCAAAGTGAGGGAACCAAGTGGGATTTTCTCCCAGGCTGGGAAAACTGGGAAGAGAATTCTCCATCAAATGAATTTTTTCTCTTTAAATAACCAACAGGACCAGTTTGGTTTTGTGTGTTTGGACCCATGTGGAGCAGGGGGGAGGCTGGAGAGGGAAACAGGGATGCACAGGAAACAGGGATCAGCCTTTGGAGCCACAGTCCAGCTTTTCCTGGGCTTGAAAATCAAAACCAGGGAGAGAAAATAGAAAAAAAAAATCCTGTCTGAGTGGAAATAATTCCATCCCCCATGAGCTCTGACAGGTTTTACTGGTTTTTCCAGCTGGGCCTGGAATAAAACTCCCGAGTTGCTCCCAGGTATTTGTGCCGGAGGTTCTCCGACCTCTCTGCTTTGATCCAGGGGGGTCACAGAAAACCTCCCTGGTGTTCCTTCCAACACCAATTTTGGCTTTTTTTTGGGAGGAATCAGCCTTGGAAAATCCAGCTTTGTGCACTGAGGAAGGGCTGGCTCCTTGGGAAAGGATTTCATGGGAAAAGTGACTTTTGTGAGTGTGTAAGCAGGGAATTCTCCCTGTGATCCGCCCAGGCAGGGTTGGAATTGCAGGATCTGGTCCCTTCCAGCCCTTTCCATGGATCTGTGCTTCACAGGGATTTCCAGCCCTGTTATCCCATGGGGTTGGAATTGCAGGATCTGGTTCTTTCCAACCCAAACCATCCCATGGATCCATTCCATGGTCAGGCATTTCCAGCTTCGTTATCCCATGGGGTTGGAATTGGAGGATCTGGTTCTTTCCAACCCAAACCATTCCATGGTCAGGGATTTCCAGCCCTATTATCCCATGGATTGGAACTGCAGGATCTGGTCCCTTCCAGCCCAACCAATTCCATGGATCCATAGTTCACAAGGATTTCCAGCCTCATTATCCCACGGGGTTGGAATTGCAGGATCTGGTCCCATCCAGCCCAACCCATCCCATGGATCCATGGTTCACAGGTATTCCCAGCCCTGTTATTCCATGGGTTTGAACTGCAGCCTCTGATCCCATCCCATCCCATCCCATCCCATGGATCCCATCCCATCCCATCCCATGGATCCCATCCCATCCCATCCCATCCATGCTCCACGAGGATTTCCAGCCCCAATCCCTCAGATTCATTTTTGGCCACTGCTTTATGCTGAAATCTATAAAACCTCATCAAAATCTCAGCGTCCCAAGAATTCCCTGATTTATAACTCGGAGAAATCTTCCTCCCTTTGCCTTTCTCCTGCCTTTCCCTCTGCTCCTCACCCATCCGAGCTCTCCCGATGGGAATCACCACTCGGATCTGGGCCATTTCCACTCGGATTTCTATTTTTAGCAACTCTTTTATTTTCTGAACTCCTTCCGAGTGGCTGAATCACGGCAGCAAGGACAATATCCTGAATTTCCGTGCGAGGTTTTTTTTTTTTTTCCCTTTCTTTTTGTTTTTCTCAGTTCCTGAGAAGCAGGAAGGGAAGTCTGGCCCCGAATTTCATTCCCAGCCCTTTGGAAGTGTTGGGGATCCTACTCCTCCTCCTCTCCTGCTCTCCCCTCCTTCCCTCCCTCCCAAAGCTGGCAGGAAGGGTGAGGACTGGGAAAACTGGAATTGGTTTTCCCTTTGTTTCATCATGAAACTCAAAAAAAAAAAAAAAATCCATGGATGACACAAGAACCTCCAGGGAATCTTTGGGTCTGGGCCAAACCAAATTCCCTCCTGGAGCCTAAATCCACCAGGATTTTGGTGCTTCCTGAGCTCTCTGCCATCACTGAGCTCAGATTTCCTTTTCTGGGACTCTTTCCTTCATTATCAAGCCTGAATTTCCTTTTCCAGGACCATTTTCTTCATCACTAAGCTGAAATTTCTTTTTCCAGGACTTTTTATTTCATCATCAAGCCCAGATTTCCTTTTCCAGGACTCTTTTCTTCATCACTAAGCTGAAATTTCTTTTTCCAGGACTTTTTTCTTCATTATCAAGCCTAAATTTCCTTTTCCAGGACTTTCATCCTCCCAGATTTTCCACCATGGATCCTGGTTTGATCAAACCTCTCTGCTCCTGCTCTTTTTTTTTTGGGAATTCTATCCCCTCCATTACCAGCACTGAGCTAAATGTGTCCCTTTTGTTCCCAGCTCTTAAAAAATTGGTGAAATTCTGGAATATTGTCACAGCTGGGGGCTCCAAGTGGAAATGTCTGAGGGAATTTCCAATAGTGTCGATAATGTCAATAATTATAATAATATTAGCATGAATTATAATCATTATTATTCAATATTAATAATAATAATGCCACAGCAGTAAGGATAATAATGATAATAATGACAATATTGACTATAATAATGATAATAATGATACTGATAAAGATATAATAATGATAATAATGATTATAATAATGACAATATTGACTATAATAATGATAATAATGACACTGATAAAGATATAATAATGATAATAATGATTATAATAATGATAATTATAATAATGCAACACTAACAGTGCAGGGGGTGGGACAAGTTGACCTTTAAGGTCCTCCCAACCCAAACCATTCCATGGTTTCCTGACAAGAGATCTTTTATTAATCCAATTATATTCCTAATATTTATTCCTATGCTCTCACATGATGGGAAAATGATTTTTTTTTTAAGCTTCTGGAGCACGAAATCCGAATTAACTCTCATTTTTGTGAAACTTTATTTTGCCCTTCCAGTGGAAATGTGAGATTTCCTGCACATGGAAATCACGGATCCAGGTGTTCGATTTCCCTGCAGCTGCCTTCATTAAAAAGTGCTTCTGCCTTAATTAGCAAGGGGAATAAAATCCAATTACCAGGCCGGGCCCATGCCAAAGGATTTATTAAACAGCCAGAGGAGATGGGAGAGCTCCAGTTCTCGATCCAAGGAAAATAATCCGAGGAAAATCCAACATTTTTATGGCACCACAACAAGCAAATCAATCAAGACTCGGACACCGACACCATTTAAATTGGACATTTTATTTCATTGCAGAAGAAAATCCAACGTAGGCCTCATTAAGTTGTGCATCTTTAATTATAAAAATAAGCAAAGAAAATAAGTTGCCTCTCTCTCTCTCTCTCTCTCTCTCTCTCTCCTCGTTAGGATAAGTCTCAAATAACCTTTAACGAACGCGCGGAGCTTTACAAACGTCATCGAAACAATAAATAAGGACATATACCAGATATGCTCACTGTTTATTCCAGTACTCAGCAAAAACAACAAAAAAAAAACCCCAAAACCCCCCCAAAACTCTCTCCCTTTTCCCATTCCTAGGTCTCTTTAAATTATAAATACAAATAACTCAGATTTATAATGGCACGAAAACGTCTAAAGTGCAAACGAAAGACTCAGGGGAACCTCCCCAGAGACAAAATCCTGGGGTGAGACGGAAAAAACCAAAACATCAGGGATGAACTCCCAGGTGAAATCGCTGGACTTGGCCTCGGGGATGGTTCCCCATCCCAAGGGATCTCTCACACCTCCATCCCAACATTTCCATCGCTCCCAAGGGGAGGGAGGAGCCTCAAATTCCCTCTCCTGCTCGGGGAATGCCCAGCTCGGGCCTGGGGATATCGGGAGGGGAGGGATGAGCATTCCCAAAGTCCTCCCTGTTCCAGCACGGGGACAAAAGCAGCCTCAAAGCAGCTCAAAAATGGGGAATTGTGGCTCTTTGGGACACGGCAGAGCCTGGGTTGGATTCCCTGGGAATGCCACCACAGCAAATCTCACCATGGGGAATCATTTTCCCTCTCCTCTTCCCACCCATGCTCAGGAGACAAAGTTTAAATTGCAGCCGGAAAGGGAAATTTAAGGACAGCATTCCCAATAAAAGATGGGATAGGGAGGCCCCAGGCTCATCCCCGGCCCCAAATCTGCTTTAGGCTCCTTCTTTGGGGTTCCAGAGGAATGGGTGAGTGGAGCAGCTGCTTCCCATGAGGAATATCCCTCCCCATGGAAGGTGGTGCTGCCTGGTGTCCTGGGAGAGCTCCGGGAAGCTTTGGGAATTCCCAGTGGGAGCTCCAGGGCACCAGCAAAGCCTCCCAGGTGAGGTTTGGCCAGGGAAAGACTTTTGTGACCAATTTTGTGACCAATTCCCAAACAGGAGCACGGACTGGATGCACAAATCCCAGCGGAATTCCCTGGCTCCCAACAGCCGCAGGGTGGGAAGTCAGGGATGCACCCTTGGCATCAACTCCTAAATATAACCCCAAATTTCGGGTCAGGATATTCCAGGAGCTTTTGGTTTTCACCTCTCAGAACTTCTCTGTGTTGGTTTCTCAATCCCTGCCTGATTCAGGAAGGAGCAACTTGGATCTTCCTCACCCTGGATGGCTCCGTTCGGAGTATCCCAAAAAATTTAAAAATTCTGACCCTCCAGCCACGCCAGCAACATTTTTTTCTGCTGCTTCCAATTCTCTGCCGGCACTTTTGGGCAGCATTTCGTGAAGACAGCAACGTCTGAAACGCTGCCACTGCATCTGGTTCCGATATTTCAGCAGCAAGTCCTGGTTTAAAGGCTTTGTGGTTTTCCAAACAACACGAAAAAATAAAGTTCTATCGCCTCAGGTCTCCGAAAGAAAAAGAGATTCCTCCTTTATCAGCTCTCCCCCGAGCCGAGGAAGAGGCAGAGGCTCTGCAGAGACCCTGGGGGATGGATTTGGGCTTGGCCTGGTGGATCCCACACCACGAGGTGGAATTGTTGGCTCGGCAGAGCCTGGCTGAGCTGGGGGTGGGATTGGGGTCTCCCAGCTCTGCTCCTCTTCCCAGAGCCTGCTGAGGAGGAGGAGGATGGAGCTAAAGCAGCTCCCAGAGCTCTCCTTCCATGTCCACAGCTTTCCTGCTGCCGCTTGGGAGAATGGAAGGATTTTTCCTGCCTTTTCCCAGGAATCCCAGCGGGAGTTTTGCCCTGTGAGATTCCCAAAGCTTCTGATAATTCCTGAAATTCCCAGCAGCTCTGCCCTGGCTCTAAGTGCATCTCCCGGCAGCCCTGAGGGGACAGGACTGACCAGCCTCAACTTGGGTTTTTGTGGAATTTTCCTCAATTTTAGCTCTGCAAGGCTGCTCCTGGCCCTGCAATTCCTGCCCTAAACCTTTCCCTCTTCCTTTCTAAGAAGGCCACGGAGCAGGACCTGAACTCTGGACTACGACAGAGATGCTGCTTCCAGGAAAAATAAAACAAATAAAGAAAGAGCTGACTTACAAAACTGAGTTTAGGCAATAAAGTCATTCTGTTCTGCTCCTTCGAAGCAGACTCTGGTGGAGTTTATGTACAGTACAGACAGATTTCAGCACTATTTATACCACAGTTAGAGCAAGGCCTTTAATACTCTAATCTTAAGACAGGCTTTGTTTCTGTTAGGCTTCGTTTAAAGCTTTAGGCAGTTAAATACAGTACAGAGATGTGAGCTTTGAAATACAACGCACGATCATGGGACCTCCTGGCCAGCTCCAGCCACAGCCTGGCACCTCTTTCGAAGGTAGAACACATCCCTCTCCTGCTTTTGGGGTTTGTGGGGTGGTTTGAACTCGTTTTAGTCACTGTGGTGACTAAAACCCTCCAGCGAGTTTGGTAAATCCCGACTTAAACATGTTCACAGAGCTCTGCTGGAAGGGTCAGCACTCAGGGTGATGCTACAGGACCAAGAACGTGACATTCATGTTCGTCCATGGCCAGCACAGATTCACGACATGAATCCCACGGGGGTTTTTAGGACGTGCAGGAGTTTTTAGTGCATCTCTGGCTGCCTGCAGGAGAGGAGCAGCTCCTCCCCTCGGTGCCAGATCTCCAGGCCTGGGTGGTGTCAGCACAGCAGCTTGGGACAAAACTTGGCCTCTAAACCTCGGCGGTTTGGTGTCTGAAGGCCTGACCGATGTAGGGATGTACTTAAGACGCAGATTTTTTTTGGGAGAAGTGATTTTTTTTTTTTTTTTTGCGGGGAAGAGAAGAGACGGAGCGGCCTGGCCGGAGGGAAAGCCGCGCCACCGAGCGCAGAGCCACGCGCAAGATTCTTTTTGTTCGAGAGGAATGGAAAAGACGAACGAGCTAAACGAGCCCTAAGGAACTAAACCCAGCTCCCGGGGCTTAAAACACCCGACAGTCCTCTGGCTTTGGGTGCAGCCCTCTCCTAGAGCAGAGCCCTGGGCTTTGGTGGTGCTCGGCCTCCCCCTCCCCGGTCAGGCGCGCTCGGCGGAGCCGCGCTTGGCGTGGGCCGGCGCGGAGGCCTCACCTCGCAGGTTCCTGAGGAGCAGCTTCAGCTTCTGCGGCTCCGAGATCCTCCTGCGCAGCAGCTCGGCGCGGGGGTGGCCCTGGGCGCAGTGGTCGCTCTGCAGCAGGTGGAACAGGCTGGCCATGTTGGGCCCGATCTTCTCCATCAGGCTGTCCTTGATGGTGCTCACGGTCTCCTCGTCGCACTCCAGCAGGCTCCGCACCAGTTTGTTGTAATACCTGCGGGCACAGGGAACCCCCTCAGCCCTCGGCAACAAAACTGCGAGAATTGGGGTTTTTAACTCCTCCGGGGTGTGTTTGGGATTGATTGCTGGTGGGATTTTTAAAGTTAGGAAAGGCCTCCAAGGCTGAGTCCAACCTTGCATCCAAACACCCCGGGCGTGGCGGTGCTGTGCCTCTGGCACAGGGAAGGGACACCGTTGCCAAAATTCTGATGGAATTGATTGAATTCTGATGGAATTGCCCTAAACGAGCAGCTGCCCCAGCTCTGGGAGGTGAGGGAGGGAGCACAGCGGGTTTGGAGTGATCCTGGTGGATCAGGAAGGGAAAAAGGAGGAGTGGAGAGGTGCAGAAATGGGATAAGGGTGTGTTTTACTCTCTGCTAAACACCCGAGCTCCTGGAGCTTTGGGAAGGGAAATACTCAGTGTTCCTAACAGATCCCGGAGGGATCCCAGCCTAGCCTGGCCTCTTCTCTGAGCAGAGCCATGACAGATCCATCCCTGTGGCACCATTCCCCCTTTCCCCTCTCCCTCCCTTTCCCTGCACAGACTTTTCAAGCGCCAGAAGAGGGAGAAGCAGCTCAGTCCCAGCCTGACAGATCCATGGATTCCCTCGGGACAGATCTTTAGGACACACAATCCATCCTCACTTCCAAGCCCACCATGCACAAAATCCCCAGCGAGGCTCCCCCTGCCCCTCTCCAGCTGCATCTTCCCCTTCCAGCAGCCCTGGGCACAAACTCCTTGTCCAAGGAGCAGCCAGGAAATGGTCCTGCCCTGTATTCCCAGCCCTGCTGAGAATTATTCCTCCAGGAATGCTCCTCCCCAGGGCCCAGGGAGCTGCAGTGCACCAGGGAATGTCTTCTCAGGGAGACAAAGTTGGGAAAAAGAGCAGCAGCCCCACATTTTCTGGGATTTCGGCCTGAAAGGATGTCAGGGAACTTATTTTAAGCCCTTTAAGGTCACAGTGACATTTTTCCACAGGAGCAGAAAGGAGAATAACCTGCAGGTGGAGGAGGGGAAGGAAGAGGGAAATGAGAGTTCCCATTCAAAGTCCTTTCCCAACTCTGAGCTCTGGCCTTTGGAGCAGCCAGGGGAGGTCAGGTGAGGTCAAAGTTTGAGCTGCACAAAAGGACCAGGCTCCGGCTTGCTGTGAGCCCAGCTCAGCAAGGCTGGGAGTGAGGCCTGAAGTGCTGATGAGCAAAGCTGAGCCAGCCACAAGCCTGGCTTAAACCAGGGCCAGGAACCAACCCCATCCAGCCCTGCGGTTTCCAGGCTGGAACTGCACTCAGACACTTCTCCAGAGCCTGCCAGGAGCTGGGCTGTGAGCTGAGCTTTCCCTCCCCTGCTGCTCCTGCCCCGAGATTCAATCACAGGAAGGTGCAGTGACCTTTATGCACCTCCCCTCAGGCCCAGCCCAAGCAGCAAGTTCTGATCCCAGGGCTCTGCTGGGCCAGGGCTGGGAGAGCAGGAGGTTTTGGGATCACTCAGAATAAACTGGGATCTGGGAGAGCAGGAGGCTTTGGGATCCCTCAGCACAATTTGGGAGCTGGGAGAGCAGGAGGCTTTGGGATCCCTCAGCACAATTTGGGAGCTGGGAGAGCAGGAGGCTTTGGGATCCCTCAGAATAAACTGGGATCTGGGAGAGCAGGAGGCTTTGGGATCCCTCAGCACAATTTGGGAGCTGGGAGAGCAGGAGGCTTTGGGATCCCTCAGAATAAACTGGGAGCTAGGAAGTCCTGCTGCCTTTGTTCCTACATGTGTCACGATATCCTCTGCCTCGGGCTGGGGAAGGAGCTCCCTCTGCCTCGGGAGAGAGCTCCAGGGCTTGGTCCTCTCAGAGGAGCATCCCCAGCACTGCTCAAATGTCCAAGTGTCTCCCAGCACTGCCCGAGTGTCTCCCAGCACTGCCTGAGTGTCCCCAGCACTGTCTGAGTGTCCCCATGTCCCCCAGCACTGTCTGAGTGTCCCCAGCACTCTCTGAGTGTCCCCATGTCCCCTCCAAGGGCTGTTTCACTCCCCAATCCATCAGTTTAGCCCAGGAGTGCCACAGAGCTGCCTGCTCCTCTGCCAGCCAAGAAAACCTCTTCCAAATTTGCTTGGGGGAAGAGGGGACAGACACACAAGTTTCATTTTTACCTCCCCCCTTTTTTGCCTTTTCACAAATTTTGCCTTTCCACAAATGCTGGATAGACAAGAAAAAAATTCTTCCACCTCCAGCAGAGTTTTCTGCAACAGGAAATGGATTTCCATGATCCTTGTGGGTCCCTTTGAGCACCCTATATTCTGGGATTCTCTGAATAAATTTCTGCTGGTCGATGCAACATAAATCATATTTATCCTAGGACAGGTCTGGAGCTTTGGGATGCTCCTGGATCCACTCAAAGCCACCCCAGAGGAGCTGAGCACAGCCAGCCCCAGTCCCAGCGCAGCCAGCTCTGTTTGCACTCCACTCCTGGAGCTGGTTTACTCCAACTGCTCCAAAAGGTTCCTTTTATCCCAATCACAAGACTCAGCACTGATTGTTCCAGGATTTGGAGGCAGAAATCCCTGCCCTTGCAGCGTGACTGCGGCAGCTCCCGAGGCCTCCCCGTGTCCCTTGTCCTTGGAGGATGGGGCCAGGGCAGGCCTTGCTCAGAGGAAGGTGATGCCTTAGGTTTGAACTTTTATGTTTTTCCAATCCTGCACTGCCCAGTGTGACTCTGAAGTTTTCTGGAGCTCGTTCAGTGCTGTTCTCTGTGCTAAGATAGAACAAAACCTCTGACTTGCTCTCCAAGGACACTCAGAACAAGAACTGCAAACCACAATCTTGGGGACAGGGGGGCAAGCTTGGGCAAATTCCATCCTTGCCTGGCTTCTGCTTGGGGAATTGATGCTGAGATCCAAGTGGGAAGAACTTGGGAGCTGTCCTTGTCCATGTTGGGATGCACTGAGGCAGGAGCCTCTGGAGCCCAGAGTGTACCTCTGAAGGCCTTTCCAACCAATCCCTCCTTGATTCCTTTATCCCTGCCTGCTCTCTGTTTCTAGGGAGCCATTTAAGGCACCAAAGGTGCCAGGCAGCAGCATGGCATCCCTGGCAGGCAGGAGGAACCAGAGCCAGCCCCAAAGCAGAGCCCCGAGAGCCCCAGCCTGTCCTGGGAAAGGAGAAACCCCAGATCCCAGTGGGGTTACACAGGCTCAGCTTTGCTGCTTCCTTGGGATTTTCCTATTTTTTTGTAGCAGTTTGGTAACTTGGAGGGACAAGGACTCATTCAGCAGGTGCCACACAAACCCCAGGGAGGAGAATGGAGAAGGGAATGGCAATGGATGGGGAAGGCCAGGCTGGGTGGAGCTCTGAGCACCCTGGGACAGCAGAGGTGTCCCTGCCCTCGGAGGGTGGCATGAGTTGGGGTTTAAGGTCCCTCCCCACCCAACCCATTCCGTGATTCCACGACTCTCTGAGCAGCTCTGAAGTGCTCAACATGCCAGGGATGCCGAATTAATCAACCTGATATGGGATCATTAACAATTATACTGCACTCAGCCCAAAATTATTGACATTTAAACAAACTCCAGGCTTTGGAGTAAGCCATGTCTGGTTCATTTAATGATTCTCCTCTGGAGAAGCTTCTAAATGCAGTTCCCAAAAAGAGACATAAATAATTTTCCCAAAAAGGGAAATAAATATATTTTCCCAAAAAGATAAATAAGTGTTTTTACCAAAAAGAGAAACAAATGTTTTTCCCAAAAAGAGAAATAAATGCATTTCCCCAAGATGATAAATAAACAAACGCATTTTCCCAAATGTATTTCCCAAAAAGAGAAGGGAAAACGCTGCTAAGCCGAGCAGGGTTTGAAGAGGCAGAGAGCTTGACTGGGGGCTAAGCTCTTTGTGGACCTGAGAGCCTTAACCCAGCCGAGTCCCTCTGGTCCCTGCCTCGGCAGTGCCCCTCTCCCAGCCCCACGTACCGGTTTGAGAACTGCTTTGGGAGCTGCACCACCTCGGTGATGGCCTCGGGGTTGCGCTTGGCGATGCCACACATGTCCAGCTTGCTGTAGCACTCCTCCTGCACCTCGGAGATCATCCTCTGGAAGGTGGAGCACCTGCGGATGGCCAGGAACACCTTGGACGTGACCCCGTTGGCGATGCACTTCAGGCTTTCCTTCACGAAAGCTTTTCCCTGCAAAGGGAGGAGAAACACCTCAAAGTGCACCGGAATTCCAGGGAATCCAAACAGGAGGGGAAGGGTTATGGATACTCCTCCAGGCCTGGCTGTGCTAATTACTCTCCTGCAATTAAAGGGAAGGGTTCCATCCCAGCACGGCAGGGAATGGAATTCTCCCAATTATTGCAGAGTTCTCTCCCACAGCAGCTGGGATGCACCGAGCTCCTATTCCCAAAAGATTTAGGCAGTGGGAATCTTTGAAGGCAGGGACTGGACCTGAATTCTCCCAATTATTGCAGAGCTCTCTCCCACAGCAGCTGGGATGCACCGAGCTCCTATTCCCAGAAGATTTAGGCAGTGGGAATGTTTGAGCTGGGAATGCCAGCAGCAGGTCCTGCCCCACCGATCCATTTAACATCAATTTTATGCCAGCAGTTTAATACTTCTGGTCCAGACCTCAAGAGCCTTTAGGAGCTTTTAAATTTCTCCTTGGGTTCAGGAGCCCAGGGAACAAGGAGCTGTGTGAATTTTGGGAGGAAAGCATAGAGGAGAAGGGATTTGGCAGAGCACAGTGCTCCGATATGATCCCATTTATTCTCCCTGCAGCCCGGAGAGGCTGATCCGGCCGCGTGCTCCCAGAGCCAAACCCTTCCAGCTCCCAGCCCAGCCCCGTGCCAGGTCACACAGGCAGGAGATTTATTTTGTTAGGAGAACGTTTCTATTTCCTCCTGGAGAGGAAACCTCGCTCTCCGCCCCACGGAGCCCTCCTTGCCAAGTCCTCACACGGAGCAGGGAGCGGGTGGAAAAAGAGCCCTGGAGGATGCGTTCGGAGCCAAAAACGGAGGCTGAGAGGAGCAGCTGAGCAGCAGGAAGGGCTGCAGGGAGGGAAGGGTTAATCCTGCCCAAAGCACAGTTTAAATTAAGGCAGGCATTGAGCGGAGCGCTTAGCACGTGCTTTAGAACCCGCGGGGCTTGTCGGGGGCATGAAAAGGCAGCTCCGATTTATCCTCGGCCCGGTTTTATTCCTGGCCGGGTTTCATCCTCGGCCCGGTTTTATTCCTGGCCGGGTTTCATTATCCCCGGCCGGGTTTGACTCCCTCCCCCTCCGTGCCTGTACCTGAGTGTCGAATTTAGCGGCGCTGTAGAGGAAGGACTTGCAGATGTCGTACATCCCATCCGTGTCGCACGTGGAGTTCTCCAGGCAGGCGAAGGCTCCGCAGCCAACCTGGAGTGCGCTGTTGAGGCACCGAACCACCTCGGCTGCGGGGAGAGAGGCGCGGCAGTGTCAGCACAGGGACACCGATCCCAGCCCGCTGCCAAATCCTTCTCGGAGAGTCAGGCTCGGCTCAGAGGAGCCGGAGGAGGGTGAGGCAGGGAGGGCAAAGGTGCTGCCGAAGGGAGAGTGCTCCCAAACCTGCCATGGAGCCGGGATGGGAGAGCTCATGGGGAAGAGAAGGCTCCAGGGAGACCTCAGAGCCCTCTCTGGTGCTGAAAAGCAGATTGTAAAAAAGTGGGAAAGAGATTTTTCATATACACAGTGATAGAATAACCATCTATCACCAGGAATTCTTTAAGGGTAAAAAAGGAGAGATTTAAGTTCAATATTAGGGAGAAATTCTTTACTCGGAGAGCAGTGAGGTCCTGGCACAGGTTGCCCACAGAGGTTGGGGATTCCTCATCCCTGGAAGTGTCCAAGGCCAGGTTGGAGCAGCCTGGGATAGTGGAAGGTGTCCCTGCCCATGGCAAGGGTGGGATGGGATGGGATGGGATGGGATGGGATGGGATGGGATGGGATGGGATCCATAGGATGGGATGGGATGGGATGGGATGGGATGGGATGGGATGGGATGGGATGGGATGGGATGGGCTTTAACATCCCTTCCAACCCAAACCATTCCAGGATTCTATAATTCTACAATTCCATGATTCTACAGCTCCGGGATTCTCTCTTCTCCCTCACGACCAGCACCCCAAGGAGCAGAAACTCCAACTCAAACCGAGGGTCAGGCACGGAATAAAAGAGGCAACACCTGAGAGTCCTTGCTTGGATGGAGACCCAAAAGTCCATCCCAACCCAATTCTCACTTCAGGCATTTACACCTTTATCCCAACTCCCTCTGAAGAAGGAGGAGGATCAGGATGGGCCCATGGAAAGCTCTGGGTGCTGAGGTCTCTTCCTTGGTCTTTGCCCAATGGGAGCAGCCTGGCAGCACCTGGCTCATGAAACCATTCCCAAAATGAGACTGAAGTGATGGCAAATGCCAACAAGTTGCAGGAAATTGCACTTATTTTGAGGTATTTGTGCTTTTCTAAAAGCCTGAATTACCTAGAAATAAGATTTTAGCTTGAGATTCAATTCTCAGTACTCCAAAGGACTCGGTACAGCAGCTTGGTGCTAAAACTGCCCTGGGACTGCGCAGGCGTAGCCAAAAAAAGGTCATTTTTTTTTTTCTGAAGAATCGGGAGATTTGGGCAGAGAAAGTTCAGGTAATGGAGCTCCGGGGGATGATTAAAACCCCTGGGGGAGCGCTCGGTCTGAACACGAGGGTGATCCGCGTCCTGCCGGCGCTCTGCGAGCAGACCCAGTGCGTTTTAACAATGAATCAGCACAATTGCCACATGATTGCCCTGAAATTAGCCGGGATTAACCTTTTGGGTGAGCCCAACATCTGTCCCCTCCCGTGCCCGGGCAGGGCACGTTCGTTACTTGTGCAGCTCAGGTTACCAGAAATTCTCGGGCAAGAAATGCAAACCCTCCAGCCCCGAGCTGTGGGAAAAGCGAGGCTTTACTGGGAGAGAACACTCCTTACCCAGAGCCGAGTCGCAGCCTAAAGAGGACTCTTTATAACCGAGATTTTTTTCCGGAAAAAAAGGGAGAAATAATATTTTTTTAAAAAATTTAACCCCTCCTCGTTCCGCTCTCTTGCTGACGTGCCTGAAGGGAGGAATATTTGGGAACTCATCCCCTCCCCGGCTCGCAACCTCCCCGCAGCACGAGCCAGCCCCGTAATTAGCTTTCCACAGGTTCCAGTTAGAACTTCGCTCGCAGCAGGCTCAGGGTGCGCCGAGCTTTTCATTGTTTTAGGCTGCGAGAGGGAGACCCCCGGTTCCTATAGCAACCAAATACAAAAGCAAACCCAGCGAACTCCAACGCCGCAGAGCCCTGCGGATCTAAAATAAGGCAGCTGTTAATGAGCTCCGAATTAGAGCCTGAATCTCTTTTCGCGGCGCGGTAGAAAGCAGACTTTTCATTCCCATTGTTCCAGACAATGTCCCCAAGTTATCTGAGCGGCAAAGTCGCGACATCCAGGGCTCGCTCGCCAGCGATTATATTTTTTTTTTTCCTCCACTGTGAAAAGCGAGTTTGTTAAATGCCACCGAGGGATTTTTCTGAGCGATAGCGATCGGTTTGTGACAATCGCAGCGAGCAGGGGACAGTTTCTAGGTTACTGCATTCCTCTGGCTCCCCCTCTTTGAGCAGACAGATGTTCGCGGAACAATGGGGCAGTCCCAGCGCCGCGCATTTCATCAACTTCCTAAAAAGCAAGGGATTTAACACCAAAGCAGCGCTGCGGTCGGGGGAGGGAGAGGGAGGCATGCAAGCAAGGAAATAAAAATGAGGAAAAAGTGCCCGGAACTCATTGAGGAGCTGGGGGAGGAGGGGAGAGCCGGGATTGCATCCTCGCAGCTCCGACAGGAGATTCCTGCTCTGCGCCAGCACCTCCTGCCAGCCCTGGAAGGAACATTTGTGCTGCCAGCCCGTAAGTTTATAAGGAAAAAAAAAAAAAAAAAAGGAAAAAAATAAAAATAAGAAGAAAAATCAGCAGCAGAGAAATCGGAGACAGTTTAAGGCATGGGGGCTCGGGCTCCGAGCCCTCCTCGCTGGCGTTACCTGAGTTCTGCGCTGCCACCCGCGCTTTCCTGGGGCTCACAGAGTCATTCTGCTCAGCTTCGTAGGATGCGGATGCACTGATCAGCAGCAGCAGGAGAAAACCAGACTTTAGGAGCATTCTCTGACAAGTTTCCGCTAAGTGTGGGGTTGGGTTGGGTTTTTTTGCTTTTGGTTGGGTTTTTTTTTTTTCTTTTTTTTTGGGTGGCTTGGTTTTTTTTTTTTGGGGGGTTTTTTTTTTTTTTTTCCTTTTTTTCCCCTTTTTTTTTTTTTTTTTTTTGGGATGTGTGCGCCTCTCCTCTTCCACCCCGGCTTGAGCGAAGATGTGGAGCTGGATAGGCTCTCGCAGGGAGGGAGGAGGGAGCGAGGGAGGATCCTGGCGAGCCCGGGGATGAGCGCGGGGATGTGCGGAGGATCCGGGTGGCCCCTCTGGCTCCTGCTCGCTGGGGGACCGCGAGCAGCCAGGCTTTTATAGCCTCCCTTATCGGTCCCCCCCGGGCTGCGGAGCCAATCGGCAGCGCTGGGCAGAGCCGGGGGAGGACTGGACTCATTCAAGCCCCACGAAACTGCAACTTCACAGGAAGGATATTTTTCCAGCCCATTAAAAGTACCTGCCAAACAACAATGAGCGAAAAGTTCATCCTCGGAGGAGCGGTGGGAAAGGGAGGGGAGGGGGGGGAGGCTTCCGACGGATAATGGAGCTCGAGGAAATGACAGCGCCGTCCTAAAGCTCCCCCGCCCCGCCAGAAAAACACCTGCCCTTGAGGAGAAGCTGCTCCCGGGGTCAGCGCGGCTCGGGAGGAGGAAGGGGAAGCTTTGGGGGCTCGGGGTGAGGCTGGCACGGATCCCTCTCGCTCCTGCCCCGGCGCTCACCTTTCCCTGCCTTGCCCGTGCCTCCTCCTGCCCCGGCACGCGCGAGCCCCGGGACTCATCCCTGCCCCTCACGTAGGCACATGCAAATCTCCTCCCTGCCCCAAACCTCTCCTCCTTATCTCCCCTCACCTGCACAATTCCCTCCGCAAAACCAGGAATTCCAACCTCAGCCTCGCTTTTGCTGCGTCCCCAAAGCCAATTTTTAGGTGTTTTCGCGGTTTTCCTCATCCCCCCTGTCCCTGCTCCAAACCCAATCCTGTTTTTCAGAATCCGTAACGGGAGGAGGCACCCTGATGCCCGATTTAATCTCGGGTTTAATGGGCACGTAACGAGGATTAGCACGCTGGAGAACTGATTATCCCGGATCCCAGAGACCATTTAAAGCTCCGAGGGTTTCGGGGATGAAAGTAGAGCGGGGCCGTTCAGCCTCAGAGCTGAAAGGAAATCGGGAAAGCTGCGTGGGGAAAGATTTCCAGAGAAAAAGTTACAAATTCCTGCATCTTAGAATAAACCCAAGGATTTAGAGATCACGTCTGGCTGGTCTGAGCTGAGTTAGTTCAGATCCTGAGCATGGCTGGGGCTCTGCCACCCCCAGGATCTGTTCTGGGAAGGAGAAGGGCTCTGAGCTCGGTGGTGCCAGGCAAGGAAATCCAGCTTGGATAGATCCAGGGATCCATCCAGGTGCAGAATTCCCAATTCCACAAATCCCAGGTAAACGGAGGTGCGAACCCCCTCACTTTGGGGCATTTGTTGGGGTTTATGGCAGCCAGATCTAAAAGGATTTATTTAAAAGGAAGGATTGAAAGAGCAGGAGAGGAAGCTCTTCCCACGGAGCTCCAGAAGCTGTGCCCACTGCTTTTCCTCATTCCTGCCTTTTTTTCCCTGGGAAAACAGGACCCCTCTGCATCCCATGCCCATCTCCCATCTGCCCGAGGCGGCTCTGCCAGCCCCGTTCGGGCAGCGCTGCCCATGCCCGGTGCCGCCGGCTCCCTCTGCAATGGGAACAGGAGCGAGGTTGTGCTCCTGCCTGGGGTCACGGCAACAGCTGTGCCAGATGTTTCAAGAGCGCTCCAAAAGCCCTGAAACAGGAGGGTTTCGGGTTTCGGTTTGGGACACCGAGCCAAATTCATTAAATTTAAAAAAAAAAAAAAAATAGAAAAGAAACGGAGAAAAAGAAGCAGCAGCCCCGCAAAGCTTCGTGGTTTCTCCACTTCAGAGCCCCCGTCCAGTTTGGAAGCGAGAATAATCCCAGAGGGTTTGATCCTGATTAAATCAAAAAGCAACTCTGGCAGGGACTTCAATGGGGGATGAATCACGGCGGCAGCGCCGTCCTCTCCGGAGGGGAAGCCTCGCATTTTCCGCACAATTGCCTCGCAGGCTCCCAGCCCCATCCCTCCACCCCTTCGCCCCCAAGGTGAACATTCCCACTCGCCTTCCTTGGGGTTTTTGGCTCGCACACCCAGGCAGGTCCTGCTGGCCCTCCGAGCACGTCCACATCCAGCTGGAGACCCAAGTGCGGGGAGGAATTCACACCGAGATGATTCCAGCACATTTTCTGCTCTTTCTCTGATCGTTTTCCCAGGGGTTTGCTCCTTTAGGGCTGATATTTGTACCTGCTGCGTGTTTCGATCACAGGCAGCAGAAGCAGGAGGTCACTGAGGCCCAGTTCGGTGTCATGGTGACCCCGTGAGAGGTGTGGGATCAGGACACAAGTATGGAAACACCAGGAAAACTCTATGGATGTTCCAAAAAGACTCAGTGGGGGCAGAACTTTTATTATTTTGCTTTAAAATAGGCGAGGGATGATCTCAGGAGTGAGGGACCCGCGCTGAGCTGCTGTCAGATTTGGCAGGGGACTCGTACAAGCAAATTTCTCGGAGTCCTGCGGCACCAGAGCACATTTGCATTGTTTCTTTTGCATATTGAAGGCAGCAAGGGCTCATAATTCCCTGGAAACTTCCATTCTGCCCTGGCTGTGGGATTTGCGAGGAGTTTGGTGGCAGAGGAGCTTGGCTTCAATCCTGTGCCAGGTTTTAAAGGGAAAAAGGAAGAGCCAGTGTTGGAATCACTGCCCCAAAAGCAGAGCTTTGCCCATTCCAGGGCCATGCCCTCCAAACTGTTGTTGGAATGTTTAGGGATAAGGTTTTCCCTAAAAAACTTCCTTCCTCCTGATCTCAGGCAACAGCTGCTCTGCAGCCTAGAGAGCTCATAAAACCCCCCCCCAAAACCCCAAATCCAAAGTCTCCCTATTTGTTCCTAAAAGCCTGGCACAACCCTCTGGAAGATTTTCCCCGTGGCTTCCCTTACAGGTGAAAGGCTCGAGGGTTTTATTTCCTGGCTGATCCGCGGAAAGAGAGAAAAGAAAGGCACTGTTATCCCTGGGAGAATCATCCCCTCCTTTCCATTCCCATCCAGCAGCCCCTATTAAATTGCACAGCCTTTGTGCCGCTGCTCCTCTATTCCCAAGGTGTTAAGATTTTTATCCAACCTCACTCAAAAAATCCGGCGGGAGGAGAAAAGAATCGAGGAAAAAGAGAAAGGGGGACCTAAACCCGTGTTCTGCTCAGCTGCACCTGGCTGGGAACGGCTGCGAGGGCAGCCCCCCTTCCCTCCCGTGCTGTAACTGGATCCCTTCCCACCTTTATCCCTTTTCCCAGCCGGGACCGCTCCGCTCCCCGCGCTCCGGAGGGACGTGAGCAACTGCAGCGCCTCGGGAGCGAGCGGCGCTGCCCGGCCCTGCACGTCCTGCCCGGCGGCTTCCAGCACCCCTGATCCCTCCCTTCCCAGGGAATCAACATTCCCTGATCCTTCCCAGCACCCCTGATCCCTCCCTTCCCAGGGAACCAACATTCCCTGATCCTTCCCAGCATCCCTGATCCCTCCCTTCCCAGGGAACCAACATTCCCTGATCCTTCCCAGCACCCCTGATCCCTCCTTTCCCAGGGAACCAACATTCCCTGATCCTTCCCAGCATCCCTGATCCCTCCCTTCCCAGGGAACCAACATTCCCTGATCCTTCCCAGCATCCCTGATCGCTCCCTTCCCAGGGAACCAACATTCCCTGATCCTTCCCAGC
>VZTN01017331.1:77899-88869 GCA_013400515.1 Erpornis zantholeuca
CTTCCCTTCCCTTCCCTTCCCTTCCCTTCCCTTCCCTCCAACATTCCCGGCTGTTTCCCGGTTGTTTCCTGGCTGTTTCCCGGTTGTTTCCCGGCTGTTTCCCGGCTGTTTCCCGGCTGTTTCCCGGCTCCCCTCTCTCCCCTCTCCGTCCCTGCTCCGGCCACCCCTCGGCACCCCCGGCCGGGGTCACCTCTCCCTTCCCCCGCGCTCCCGGCACCCCAAAGGGGCGGTGGGGACCCCGCGGGGACCCCGTGGGTGCCGTGGGCCGCTCTGGCCGGGAAGGGACCTCAAGGACCATCCCGTTCCACCTCCTTCCTCCCGCCCAGGCTGCTCCAAGCGCCCTCCAGCCCTCCCAGGGATGGGGAATCCTCTCGGGGCTAGCGCGGAGCAGGACCCGTGCCCAGCAGGACCAGGCGATTCCTCCTCACTGTGATTTTAAGGTGATCCCAACCTCCTGGGAAGCACTCCAGGATTTTCAGGGATCCGGGCTAGTTGTGTGGAGGCCCTGGCCCGCGGCCAGCCGCCCTCGCAGCCCGCCGGAGCAGCTCCCGGCAGGTGCACATTAAGCCCGACCGCGGAATTCCATCCCCTCCTCCCTCCCCGCCATGGCTCCGGCGCGGCCCCGCACGCTGCCGGATGCGATTCCCGATCCCGGGGCTGGGAACCGGCTGCAATTACCCCGAGAGGAGCAAAGCGAAGTAAGGGAGAGGCCGAGCAGAACCTTTTAATTTGCTGAGGCCGGGTGAGTAACCCCGGCTGCACCAGGGCAGCGGCGCCAGAACTTGTTCCAAAGGCAGGATGCAATTTAGGAATTACCTGGGAGTCTGCCCCGGCAGAGCCACTTGGATCTGGCTGCAAAGCCGGAGAAAAACCTGCCGGAAATCTGATTATTGAAGGGATTTAATCTCTCAGCTTTAGGTGCAGGAGCTCAGGGTGGCTTTGGCTGTGCCCGTGGTGAAGGAACAACTCAGTGCCCAGGGGAAGGTGGTGATTACTGACAGGGAGAGGGCACAGGGCCCCGGGCTGTGCCAGGGGAGGCTCAGGCTGGACATCAGCAGGAATTTCTGCATGGAAAGGGTTAAATATGGGAAAGAGCTGCCCAGGGGGGTTGGAGTCCCCATCCCTGGAGGTGTCCAAGGCACTCAGCGCTCTGGGCTGCATCAGCCACAGCTCAAATGTGATGGTCCTGGAGGGCTTTTCCAACCTCAGCCATTCCATGAACTTTTGTCCTCTGCTGTGCTGGGGTGAACTGGCAACACAAATGAAGGCAGCTCAGGGATTTATTTATTACCAGGATTGATTCACGTCACACAATTTGATTTTGTTTCATCGCAGGAATCCTTGGTCTCAGTCTCTTTCTGCCTCTTGGAGCTGCAGTGTCTGATGAAAAGCAATTGCTAATAATAACCTGGAATTCCTCCTAATCCTGGCCTGGAAATCCCACAGCCTCTTCCGATGGGGTTTTGATTTGAACCAAATGTGCCTCATGGAGGAAACACATCAGGAACTTCCAGCGCTCAGCTCCTGCTACCTCAGCTCCAAAGTGCACCTTGAGGAGGGGGAAAATCCTCCCAAGCACTGCTGGAAGCTTCACTCCCCTCCCATGGATCATGGGGATCACTGCCTTGGGCTGGGGCTGTCCCTGGGAAATGGAGGCAGAGGGTTTTTAATCCTTCCCTGCTGCAGGTGGAGGAGCCAGTGCCATTCCCATTCCCATTCCCATTCCCATTCCCATACCCATTCCCTTTCCATTCCCACTGCTCTTTGGAAAGAAATTCCCAAAAATAAAAAGAGGGAATGACAGGGCAACCTCCTCCTGAGTAATTCCCCTCAAACCCTTCCAGCCTTGCTGGGGTTTGCCAAGGGGGAGCGATTTGTGGTTTTTAATTCCATTAAAGTTTCAGCTCCCAGGTTTGAGGTTGGTGTGTTAAATATTCCGGTGGCCGTACTGAGGAAATGCTCTTTGAGATGAGGATCCTTCTTTCCCTGGGATTTTTCAGAAGATGGGAAGGTAATTGTCTGGGAATATCAATTGCCAAGGCCTAAAGAGCAGTGAGGAAAGAAGGGCTGAGTGAAAAGGGCATAATTAAAATATGGGAAGGAAATGGGAAAACTGCCCTGGCCTGTGCCAGAGGGGGAGGAAACCCTGGAACTGCAGCAGCTGAAGATCCCTGGAATTCATTGGATCTCCTGAATTTTGGGATAATCAAGGCACAGATCACTGGGAGCTTCTTGTCCCACTCCCCACCCCGAAATATCCCCATGTGACACCTGCAGGAACACAGACAGGGATTTTTAGCTCAGTCCAGAGCTCAGTAAATTCATTTAGGGCCTGGATCAGAAGCTGCAGGGAGAGCTCCCCTTTCCCTCCCTGTGGTGGTGACTTGGCAGTGAGTGTTTGAGGAACTTCAGAGAAAGGCTGGGGAAATGCAAGTTGTTTTTAACTTGTCCTGAAATCCATTGCTAAGGGAACTTTTTGTAGATTCCCAGGAGAAAGCTTGGATGAAAAAATGTAAATAAGAGAAATGTTGATGGTAAGGTGATTGCCTTGAGCAATGAAATGTCTTCCTCTGTCTTGTTGTGAATTCCTGGCTGGGACACAGTCAGGGACACACACACACAGACACAGACACAGACACAGTCAGACACACACACACACAGACACACAGACAATATCTCCAACCTAACGTGGCTGGAGAGAAAAAAATTTGCTCTGTTTTCTTAATATTAATAATAAAACCTTCTAATTTCTAATCCTCAATCAATAAACATGAGTAGTTTGTAGAAAGGCCCTGAAAAACCAGAGCTGCCTCCTGTCCACACCTCCCAAAGGAGCTGGAGGGAACATTTTCCCTTTCCTCTGGAGGAGGTGCTGGGGACTGAGCTCTGGCTGGGAAATCCCAAATATTCCAATTGCAGGATTGGAATTGCAGGAATCCCAGGATCCACAGTCTCCATTAATTCCCTGAACAGCTGTAGGAGCACAGAGCCCTCTCCAAAGGGGACAATCCCTTTCCAGGGACAGCGACTGGCAGCACTTCATCCATGG
The DNA here is from genome assembly GCA_013400515.1 of Erpornis zantholeuca. NCBI lineage: Eukaryota > Metazoa > Chordata > Aves > Passeriformes > Timaliidae > Erpornis > Erpornis zantholeuca. The sequence continues at coordinate 80,949 of VZTN01017331.1, forward strand.
AAAACCATCCCAGTGTGGTCCCAAATCCTGGATTTCTGTCCCAGATTGCCTCAGACAGGAAGGGAAAGGAGAGCAGGCCCACGCTGGTGGTGCTGATTGTCCTTGCTCTGCTGATCTCCAGCCTCGGAAATCAACCTCTGCTCACACAAACTGGGAATTGGGCCCAGTCCAAGCCACTGAACTGGGAGGTTGGGCTGGGCTGGAAAGCAGGACATGAGCAAAGCATGGATTCTATTCCCATCTTCATGAACCAGGAGGGGCAGTGCTCCCTGCCTGCTCCCTCTGGGCTATCTCCTGCCCATGGCCAGCAGTGCTTGTCCATGGCTCACAGATAACTCTGGGCTATCTCCTGTCCATGGCACATCAATCCTTGCCCATGGCTCACAGATAACTCTGGGCTATCTCCTGCCCATGGCTCATCAATCCTTGCCCATGGCTCACAGATAACTCTGGGCTATCTCCTGCCCATGGCCAGCAGTGCCTTAGCTCAGAACTCACCATCCCACTGTGAGAAGCTCCACCCAGAGGGAGGAACCAGGCACTCAATCCTGGATATAAACTGGGATTTTGAAAACCACAAGCAGCCTTTCCCACTGCATTCCCAGAGGACAGGAGCTCCATAGCCACCCCTGCACCTTCTGAGGAAGCCCAGACCTTTCTCCAGGATCTCTGCTCCAGCAGAACCACATCCATCACTCCAGGAGGACGCAGCCACCATCTCCTGGCACTGCCCCTGCTGCCCTGACTGTCAGGGTGTCAGCTCCTGTCTGACTCTGCCAGTTCAAACCAGTATTCCTCCTGCCTTGTTTTATATATATATATGTGTATATATAAATATTAGTAAAGAACTGTTATTCCTATTTCCCCTATCTCTGCCTGAAAGCTCCTTGATTTCAGAATTATAATAATTCAGAGGGAAGGGGACTGCATCTTCCATTCCAAGGGAGGTTTCTGCCTTCCTCAGCAGACACCTGCCTTTCAAACCTGGGATTTGTGGTTTAGGACAGGCTCTGTCCCTCACAAACACTGAGGGGTTGTGTTTTTTTTGGGAAACGGCACTGGTTTAGCTCAGAGTTTTCATTTTGAACAGAAGGAACTTTTGGGGATCTTTTATCCCCGTGGAAGAGTTGGGAACAGCTTTGGGGTGTCCCTTGGGAAAGCTCTGATCCCTCAGGGAAACTCTGATCCCTCAGGAAAGTTCTGATCCTTCAGTAAAGCTCTGATCCCTCGGGAATCCTCCCTGCCTGCAGTGCTGGGTCCTGTCCCATCCTCTCCCAAAGGAATGTGGAATTGGGGTTAAAGTAGCCCTTTTCCATCCCAGCTGCCCAACGCCTCCAGGATTCCTGGGATTTTCCAGAGGCTCCAGGAATAAAATGAAAATAATAAAATTCCAGCCCAAAATCAGCCGTGATGGAACCCAGGGAATTTTAGGGATGAGACTCACACAGGGATTTTGTGGAATAAAATGAAAATAATAAAATTCCAGCCCAAAATCAGCCGTGATGGAACCCAGGGAATTTTAGGGATGAGACTCACACAGGGATTTTGTGGACCATCAGTGTAGGCTCCAGGAGGGAATCAGCACCTGGGACACCCAGGAATGGGATGGGGGACACAGTGTGTGTTCCCTGGAAAATGGTTAAAGGCATTCCAGTGGCTGCTCCAAGGATTTGCCCCATTCCTGCCTCCCCATCCCCCCGGGAGCCTTTTGGGCTCAGCTCCCTCATTAGAGCTCCTGAACAGGGCAGCACTTGTCCCTCATCCTTCATCCCTCGTCCATTCTCCCTCTGATGCCTTAGGTTTGAACTTTTCTCTGTTCCCAGCCCTGCCCTGCCCAGTGTCACTCTGCAGTTCCCTGGAGCTCGTTCAGTGCTGTTCTCTCATGCTCACACACACACAACAAAGCCTCTCCAGCTCTCCAAGGACACCCAGACCCTCCTAGGCCCAACAACTGCAAACCACAATCTTGGGGACAGGGGGGCAAGCTTGGGCAAATTCCATCCTTGCCTGGCTCCTGCTTGGGGAATTGATGCTGAGATCCAAGTGGGAAGAACTCGGGAGCTGTCCTTGTCCATGTTGGGATGCACTGAGGCAGGAGCCTCTGGAGCCCAGAGTGTACCTCTGAAGGCCTTTCCAATCAATCCCTCCTTGATTCCTTGATTCCTTTATTCCTTCATTCCTTTATTCCTGCCTGCTCTCTGTTTCTAGGGAGCCATTTAAGGCATCACCTCATCCCTCGTCCTTTGTTCCTCATCCCTCATCTCTCATCCCTCATCCCTTGTCCCTCATCCCTTGTCCCTCATCCCTTGTCCCACTCCTGCCTCCCGAGGCAGCCTCAGCATCCCAGCAGCCCCAATCCCTTCCCAAATCCACCCAAATCACCTACCCGGGAAAGGCTCTCAGCTGGGGTTTTGGGAGGGTTGAACCCAGCAGTTCACACCCCAAAATCACCCAAAATCACCCAAAACCACAGTGCAGGTGTGCCCAGCACCATGAACTGCTGCAGAACCTGTGGAATTACATCCCCTGGCTGTCCACTCCCAGGTTTTTATGGGATGTGGATCAGGCATCACCAGGAATTCCCTTGGTTATCCCTCCGTGCTCACACTTCACACCCTCCCTTTCCCATCAACCCCAAATTTACAATGAAATAAATGAAATCAGAGTTTCCCCAGCACGGTGAGGGTGGGAAACGAGAAACCCTGGGCCAGACTGGGAGTTCCTGGGGGAGAAAAGGCTCAGATCCCATTTTTCCTGCACTTTCTGGTGGAGCTGCCTGCAGCCCCTTCGGGATGTGTCAGAGCCCAGCACTTGTCTGACAAATCCCTGCTAGGCAAAGCTGGAACCTGAGCCTGCCCAGGGATATTTCTCTTTGTCCCTTGCAAGTTATTTCTTTCAGGAAAAGTTTCCTGTTTCAGAAACTCTGATTTTTAGATGCCTGCAAGACAATTCCCAAAAAGCACCTGCAGGTTTTGCTGGATAAATCCAGCCCTTCTCATGGATTAACTTCCAAATGCATCTTCTGTGGATTTTGCCTCCAAGAACTCAAATTTTTAACCAAAAAAGGCCTGGGCAGGAGCTGCTGCTTTGAGATTTCCAGGAAATGGAGGCATCCAGAACCTCAAAATTAATCTTCCCTTCCAATTAAGTGATTACACTGCTGAAACACACCTCGGCTGTGGGATATGGGCAGCACAAGTTCCTGCTGAGCATGCAGCAAAATGGGATTTTCCCTGAATTCCAGGGGTTGCTTCAGCTCTGCCTTTCTAGTTCTTAAGAGGATAAATGTGAGACAAATTAATCTCAACGACCTAGTGGTAAATTGGGGTGAATTCAGGGGATTTTCGCCCTCCATCCCTCAATTTTTTCCATTAATGACATTCCCCAAACTTTTTCCAAGGGGAGCCTCTGTCCTCACTGAAAACTGATGGACAGATCCAACGGGAATAGGATGAGGACCCAGGACAGGCAGCCTGACCTCAAACAAGCAGATCCAAATCCTTTCCTGAGGGATCAGCAGAACCCCAGAGCTTCATTCCCAGTCCTTCCCATGGAGCTGCTGCATCCCAGCCCTCCCAAAGCAGGAGCAGCTCTTTGGGATCCCAATTCCTGCTCTGCTTCCCCCAGGCCCTCGTGGCAGCTCCGTGGAGCTCCAGCTGCCTCAGCCTTACCAACCCCAAAGGTGATCTGATAACAAAGTGGCAGCCTTGGCCTTCTCAAACATTTTCCTCTTGGAACAGCTGTCCCAGAGGAGCTGTGGCTGCCCCTGCATCCCTGGCAGTGCCCAAGGCCAGGCTGGAGCTCCTGGGACAGGGGAAGGTGTCCCTGGGCATGGTGGCACTGGATGGGCTTTGAGGTCCCTCCCACCCCAAATCCATCCAGGATTCCATGTGCTGGTTTAGATGGGATATGGAGAAGGAATTCCTGGCTGGGAGGGTGGCTCAGGGCTGGGATGGAATTCCCAGAGGAGCTGTGGCTGCCCCTGGATCCCTGGCAGTGCCCAAGGCCAGCCTGGAGCCCCTGGCACAGAGAGAGGTGTCCCTACCCACGGCAGGGGTGGGAATGGAGGGGATTTAAAATCCCTTCCAACCCCAACCATTCCAGGATTCTCCGACAGGACCAAGCCCTCCCAGCAGCACTTGTGTCCCACAGCAGCCCAAAGCTTGTCCTGTGCCAGCAGAGCCGTGGGGAGCCCCAGGCCCTGCTCCAGTTCAAAGCTTCTTTCCCGGGAGCAGGGCCAGGAACATCCCAAACTGAAAGCACACACTGGATACGAGCGCCCTGACCAGCTCCAGCTCCAGCTCTGCACATCTCGGCTGGTTAAAAAAATAAAATCTGTCCAGAGAGTCTGTGGGGCTCCTTCCTGAGGGCCCAGTTCAGGGGGTCACTCACTCCGGGTGTGCTCAGCTCCGGTGTCGTTGGAATAACAGAATCCTGGAATGGTTTGTGTTGGAAGGGACTTTAAAACTCATCCAGTCCCACCCCAGCCATGGGCAGGGACACCTCCCTCTGTCCCAGGCTGCTCCAGCCTGGCCTTGGGCACTGCCAGGGATCCAGGGGCAGCCACAGCTCCTCTGGGAATTCCATCCCAGCCCTGAGCCACCCTCCCAGGCAGGAATTCCTTCCCCATGTCCCATCTGACCCCAATCCCTTACACCACAGAACTGAGACTACCAAGCAGTGCCTCAGTCTGGGCTGTGCCAGCAGCACTGGGAGCCCAGGAGGGCACCTGGGGCTACCACAAAATTCCTACAGATCAATGGAAAAACACAAGAAGCTGTGGCTGCCGCATCCCTGGGGGTGTCCAAGGCCAGGCTGGATGGAGCTCGGGGCACCCCGGGACAGTGGGAGGTGTCCTGGGATGGGATGAGCTTTAAAATCCTTCCAAGCCAAACCATCCCGGGATTTTCCGGGAGCTCCGTGTGCAGCAGCGCGGGTCGGAGCTACCCCAGGGCGCGGCAGCAGCTCCGGCGGGGCTGGAAGTGCCCTCCCCTTCCCCAAACAGGGCCGCGGGCAGGGATCGGGACGCGAGCGAGCCGAGCGCTCCCAATAGATGGCAGCAATGCCTGGAGGAGACAGGCACGGCCCAGCCCCGAGCCAGCCCCGCAGGTGAGCCCCGGCCCCGGGAGCCTCCCTGGGATGCAGAACAGGCTGGGATGTGCTGCTGGAGCCTCTGGAGCATCCCTGGGATGCAGCAGGGCTGGGATGTGCTCCCCACAGCCTCTGGAGCATCCCTGGGATGTAGAACAGGCTGGGATGTGCTGCTGGAGGCTCTGGAGAATCCCTGGGATGCAGCAGGGCCAGGATATACTCCCCACAGCCTCTGGAGCATCCCTGGGATGCAGAAGGGGCTGAGATGTGCTGCTGGAGCATCTGGAGCATCCCTGAAATGCAGAAGGGGCTGGGATGTGCTCCCCACAGCCTCTGGAGCATCCCTGGGATGCAGAAGGGCCTGGGATGTGCTGCTGAAGCCTCTGGAGCATCTGTGGGATGCAGAACAACCAGGATGTGTTGCTGGAGGCTCTGGAGCATCCCTGGGATGCAGCAGGGCTGGGATGTGCTCCCCACAGCCTCTGGAGCATCCCTGGGATGCAGAACAGGCTGGCAGGTGCTGCTGGAGCCTCTGGAGCATCTGGGGGATGCAGCAGGACCAGGATGTGTTGCTGGAGGCTCTGGAGCATCCCTGGGATGCAGCAGGGCTGGGATGTGCTGCTGGAGCCTCTGGAGCAGCCACTTCTGGAGCCTTCCCTGCTCCCTGCCCTGCTTTCCATGCCCTGGAAAGCTGCGCTCCCTCCCCCCGAGCTCCCCTGGCCCTCCTGCTCCCTCCTCCCGAGCTCCCCTCGCCCTCCTGCTCCCTCCTCCCCTACCTGTGTGGGGAAGTGCAGCCCTGGATGTGCTCTGGGAGTGGCCCTGTCCGAGGAGAGGAGGTTTTGTTCCCCCGTGTCCCGAATCGAACCCTTGGGGACTTGGTCACACTCTTGGCAGTGGCACAAGGATCCAGGGATGAATTGAGCGATTGTATTTCCTGGAGTTTTCCCCTGGTTTTGTGGGGTGCGACCCTGCTGAAATCCCAACTCCTCATCTTCCCTGCTTCACTCCTCCAGCTCTCAAAAATTGCTTTTTTTGGGGGGGAAAAGGCCATTTTGGTAATGGACAGATCCGACAGGAATAGGATGAGGACCCAGGACAGGCAGCCTGACCTCAAACAAGCAGATCCAAATCCTTTCCTGAGGGATCAGCAGAACCCCAGAGCTTCATTCCCAGTCCTTCCCATGGAGCTGCTGCATCCCAGCCCTCCCAAAGCAGGAGCAGCTCTTTGGGATCCCAATTCCTGCTCTGCTTCCCCCAGGCCCTCGTGGCAGCTCCGTGGAGCTCCAGCTGCCTCAGCCTTACCAACCCCAAAGGTGTTTAACCATTGAGAGGTTTAGAACCTCCTCTGGAGTGGTTAAACCCCCGCGGGAGGAAGGGGAGGAAGAGGAGTCGGGAAGGGTTCAGGCAGGTTGGGAGCTGGGAAAGCAGGAAAAGAAGGAAAACCAGCGAGAAGCAACTTCCCAAAGCCAGGCCTGCTCTGTGGGCAGCGCTAATTGTGCTGCCCGAGGGATAAAGAGGCGTTCGGAATTGATTAACCTACGTTGGCCATTTCCTAATTAAAGAGAAAAGAAACCCTAATTACTCTGTCCCGGGCAGAAAGGTCATTACGGGATGAGCAATTTTCCCTCCTCGAACCCTGGGCTGTCCTTTAGTCCCTGTTTCATAAAACCCTCGGCACTCAGGGCTGGGCTCTGCTCCTTAGGCGCGGCCTGAGCTGAGCTCAGCATCCCCGGCACTTAGGGCCTGAGCCGAGCTCAGCATCCCTGGCACTTAGGGCCTGAGCCGAGCTCAGCATCCCCGGAGGGAGCAGGGCAGGGCTGCAGAGCTCAGCCCCAGTTCCAAACCTGCAAAGGGTCACTGCTTTGATATCTTTTATCCTGCATTGGTATATTTTTATCCTGTTTTGATACATTTTATCCTGTTTTGATATGTTTTGCTTCACCTTTATTAAAGATGAATTAAAGAATTAAATTAAAGAATTAAGTTAAACAATTTAAAAGCCTTTTTTGGGCCACCTCACCTGAGCTGGAGAGGCAGATTGGAGAGCTTTCCTCCTCTCCCTTTATCCTGCTGCCAGAGCCAGGGGGGTCCCACTGAGAATGTTCCCATTTTGCTGCTCCCTGTGCTGCTCCATCCTCCCTGGGCTCCCTTCTGCTCACTGACGCTGGGCTCCACCACCCCCGAGAGCAGCAGCACCAAAGCAGGGAGGTGTGGGAGGTGTTCAAGGAAGAATCCCCTGGGGTAGCTCAGGAATGAGGAGTTGTGGCTGAGTGGGCAGGGTGGGATTTGGCCCCAGGCTGGGCTGCACCTCGGGGATCTCTTCCAACCTCAAAGATTCTGTGATTCTCCAAAGGGAATTAAACCTCGGATCTTCCCCAAATCCTCTTCCCGAGCAGCACAGCTGGGGACAAACCCATGGGCTCTTCTCATTCCTGGAAATCCTCCTTGTTTGATGAAATCATTCTCTTTTTGACTCCAAGGCCAAGGTTCCAGCCTTTGCCCTGGGGATTTTTGGTTTTCCCACACTTCTCTGGGTCAGCTTCTCCCTGCCCATCTCCATCTGCAAAGGATCTCTGAGGGAGCTCTCCCAGCACTCCCTGCCCACCTGGAAAATAAAATTGGAGAAAAAGGTGAATTTGGGGATTTAATGACATCACTGTGTCTGTGAACGGGGCTGGATGGTTAGAAAGGAAAAAAGAGGGACGTGGGAAAAGATAAAAGAGTCCTGGCAGGTAAAAGAGACAACACTGGAGCTGTGCTGGATTCCACCCGAGAGAATTCCCGGGAAGGGAAGGGAAGGGAAGGGAAGGGAAGGGAAGGGAAGGGAAGG
>VZTN01017331.1:89926-118847 GCA_013400515.1 Erpornis zantholeuca
GAAGGGAAGGGAAGGGAAGGGAAGGGAAGGGAAGGGAAGGGAAGGGAAGGGAAGGGAAGGGAAGGGAATTCCTGCTCTGCTGCAGCTCCAGGAGTTCTCTCTGGAAAGACAAAGATCTGTCCTGACCCCTCTGAGATGTTCCACATCCTCTGCCATTCCCTCCCCCACAGCCCAGACTCCTGCAGCTTCTCTTCCTGGAGGAGGAAAAATGGGAAAGCTTCTGATTATATTGGAGTCAATCAGGGAATCCTGGAATGGTTTGGGTGGGGAGAGACCTTAAATTACTCAGTGCCACCCCTGCCATGCCCAGGGACACCTCCCACTGTCCCAGGGTGCTCCAGCCTGGCCTTGGGCACTGCCAGGGATCCAGGGGCAGCCACAGCTCCTCTGGGAATTCCATCCCAGCCCTGAGCCACCCTCCCAGTAAAGGCTCTTAGCCCCCACCCCGTGTCCCCATCAGCTCCACAAGGTTTAAATGAGATTTTCCCTGGAGTGTTCCCCCAGGAGAGGAAATAAAAGTGAATGTGGCAAAGTCAACGTCACCAAAAATCCTTCACCTCCTTTCCCTGGGTGCTCCCTGGGGCCTTAACCAAACAATTCCCCCAAGGTGGGGCTGGGATCTGGGGTTCCCACAGACACCAGGGAGCATCCCTGAAATCGCCTGAACCCCCCGGAAGCCGCTCCAGCCCCCAGCCCCGCGGAACAACTCCCGTGGCCGTGGCCTCTGCTGCTCCCCAGCTGTTAAATCACTTAAAGGCAGCTCGGGCTGCCCTCAGCCCTCTCCCATTCCCGTCACTTCCCACGTCAGAGGCTGCTGGAGATGTGCGTTCCCGCTGGAAGCAGAGGTGGGGTCCGTGGGACCGCGCTCTCCGCCGGCCTTCAGCGTCCCCCACCCCGCGGGGAGCCCGAGGAGCGCGGGGCCCGTGACCCCTGCCCGGGCTCCCTCTGTTTGTCCAGGCACTCCCCTCCCGGCCCGGCTCCGGCTCCGGGTGCCGATTGTCATTTCCAATCTCTTGGCATCGCACGCAGAAAACAAAAAAGGAAAAAAAAACAACAACAAAAAAAAGCCCAACAAAGAAGTTGCCGGGAGTTGGCAGCTCCTGAGCTCCCCGGCTGCAGCCCCGAGCGGCTCTGCCCCATCCTGCGCTCCCGAGCGTCCCAAAGGTGCTGCGGGAAAGGTCCCTGCGAGGGAGGAGGCGAATCCGAGGCGCCCCGAGATTCTGGAGGAGGAGAAGCTGAGCCCGAGGATCTCACTTTCCCCCGAGCGCCCCGAAGAGAAGCCGAGCCCGAGGATCTCCTTTCCCCCCGAGCCCCTGCAGTGATCCCAGGGCCGCCGGGAGGGTTCCATGCATGGATTTATGATACAAAACCGAGCTGCTGGAATGAAGATATAAAATCAGGGTTTTTTTTCGGTGCCGCTGGTATTTTCTGCCTGGTTTCTGTTCCAGCCTGGGCATTTCAGCCTCTGCTGTCACCTTGTCACCTCCTCAGGAGGGAAGAAGCACAGACAGTGGCTCCCACCTCGAGTTCCTGCCTGTCCACGTCTCTCACTGGATGGGATCCCAGCCCCACCTTGGGGGAATTGTTTGGTTAAGGCCCCAGAGAGCACCCAGGGAAGGGAGGTGAAGGATTTTTGGTGACGTTGACTTTGCCACATTCATTTTTATTTCCCCTCCTGGGGGAACACTCCAGGGAAAATCTCATTTAAACCTTGTGGAGCTGATGGGGACACAGGGTGGGGGCTAAGAGCCTTTACTGGGAGGGTGGCTCAGGGCTGGGATGGAATTCCCAGAGGAGCTGTGGCTGCCCCTGGATCCCTGGCAGTGCCCAAGGCCAGGCTGGAGCACCCTGGGACAGAGGGAGGTGTCCCTGGGCATGGCAGGGCTGGCACTGGGTGGGATTGAACATCCCCTCCAACCCAAACCATGCCAGGATTCCATGGTTCTGCCTATTCCCTTTTTTTATATAAAACCCCCAAAGTGCAGAGAGCCCTCCTTGATCACCTTTCCACAGTCAGAGCTTTCAACCAGGAGCCAGAGGAAAGTGTGGACTTTCCCTAAAGAAAGGTGCTGGGTGCTCTGTGGGGCAAGAAATTTTGGAGGAACGTTTTAATGCACTCAGGAGAAACATTTTATCAGCAAAAACCTGGAAAAACCCCATGAAACTGCACTTTTCACTTCAATCTTCTGCTCTGGGCTTCCAATTGTTCCCTTTGAACCCAGGGTTTCTGTGGAATCCAGAAGGTCACCACTGGCAGGTCTGGGGTCATCTTCATCCTCAGCCAATCCTCAGAGGCTGGGCTGGGGCAGGAGCCCTTGGAAGCAGCAGGAATCTCATTTCATACCCCAAAAATCTGGGGACTTTTGGAAATCCTTCAGGACTGAAGATTTCTGTCCTTCCAAGAAATGACACCAGCGTGGGATGATGGCTGACTCCAGAGCTTCTCTTTAATCTCCTTTCAAAGGCAGAATGGATGTGGTTAATCTCTAATTGAGGCAATTATAAAAAACTCCCTGGTGATCCATTCATTTAGAGTGATTTGGCCTCCCTTTGGAAACAGTTCCAGCTCCATTCCCACCCCTGGATTCAGAATATTCTGTTTTTTCAGATAAAAACCCTAAGACTGAACCCTACCAGAGTCTCTAGGATCATTTTTTTTGGCTCTTGGCTTTCTGTGAGAAAACAGCAAATCACAGCTGGGAGGAGAAGGAAAATCCTTGGGATTCATCACTTGCTTCCAGACAATGAAGTAACACAGGAGGAACAGGAAAGTGATTGGGCAGGGAAATCGGGAGAAGGAGCTGGGAAAGAGCTGGAGCAGCAGGAGAGGCTGAGGGAGCTGGGAAAGTGTTGGAGCCCAGGAAGGCTGGAGAACCTTTCCTGCTCCTCTGGGCATTCATTTTATCCCTAGAACTTGTCAAAATAGCTTAGCTGTTGACCTAAGCCTGTGGGAGAAGCTTCCTTCCCTTTTCAAGGACCTGAAAGCACCAAAGAAATGAAATATCTTTTGTTTAGTGTATCACAGAGTGTGCAGTTGTAGTTTTAGGTTTTGCTTTATATATTATATAGAGACAACATGGAGAACTCAGGGTGTCATCTCCTCCTTCTTCTTGTTCTTCTTCCTCTTCTTCTTCTTGTTCTTCTTGTTCTTGTTCTTCTCCTTCTTCTTCTTCTTCTTCTTCTTTCTTCTCCTTCTTCCTTTTTCTCTGACCTAAGTTCTTGTAATTTATTAATTGGTAGAAAGAACTCCGTGTAGAAGAGGCATGTTAATAAAATTGATACTTATTGGTATTAAAGACAAAACAGAACACGCAGAGGTTGTTAATTGGGTGATAAAAAGTATAAAAACTACCTGCTCTGAGCAGCAGCAGCCACTGCACTCCTGGAAGCAGCAGCAGAGGCTTCTGAAACTCAGATAAGAAATAATAAACAATCCTTGGAGCAGCAGAAAGAAGTCTCACTTCATTTTTCCTGCCATGAGACACTGAAAAAGAAAGATCCTCAGGCCAAGAACCCACAGGGCTGGCAAGGCCCTGAACAGGGAAGGGAATGGAGCCCCAGGAGAAGCTGAGGGAGATGGGGAAGGAGCTGGAGTGAATCCAGGGAAGGGAAGAGAGATGGGAAAGTGCTGGAGCTCCAGAAGAGGCTGAGGGAGCTGGGAAGGAGCTCAGCCTGGAGAAAAGGGGGATCAGGGGGGACCTTGTGGCTCTGCACAAGTCCCTGACAGGAGGGGGCAGCCGGGGGGGGTCAGGCTCTGCTGNTGCCCAAGGCCAGGCTGGAGCACCCTGGGACAGAGGGAGGTGTCCCTGGGCATGGCAGGGGTGGCACTGGGTGGGATTGAACATCCCCTCCAACCCAAACCATGCCAGGATTCCATGATTCTGCCTATTCCCTTTTTTTATATAAAACCCCCAAAGTGCAGAGAGCCCTCCTTGATCACCTTTCCACAGGCAGAGCTTTCAACCAGGAGCCAGAGGGAAATGTGGACTTTCCCTAAAGAAAGGTGCTGGGTGCTCTGTGGGGCAAGAAATTTTGGAGGAACGTTTTAATGCACTCAGGAGAAACATTTTATCAGCAAAAACCTGGAAAAACCCCATGAAACTGCACTTTTCACTTCAATCTTCTGCTCTGGGCTTCCAATTGTTCCCTTTGAACCCAGGGTTTCTGTGGAATCCAGAAGGTCACCACTGGCAGGTCTGGGGTCATCTTCATCCTCAGCCAATCCTCAGAGGCTGGGCTGGGGCAGGAGCCCTTGGAAGCAGCAGGAATCTCATTTCATACCCCAAAAATCTGGGGACTTTTGGAAATCCTTCAGGACTGAAGATTTCTGTCCTTCCAAGAAATGACACCAGCGTGGGATGATGGCTGACTCCAGAGCTTCTCTTTAATCTCCTTTCAAAGGCAGAATGGATGTGGTTAATCTCTAATTGAGGCAATTATAAAAAACTCCCTGGTGATCCATTCATTTAGAGTGATTTGGCCTCCCTTTGGAAACAGTTCCAGCTCCATTCCCACCCCTGGATTCAGAATATTCTGTTTTTTCAGATAAAAACCCTAAGACTGAACCCTACCAGAGTCTCTAGGATCATTTTTTTTGGCTCTTGGCTTTCTGTGAGAAAACAGCAAATCACAGCTGGGAGGAGAAGGAAAATCCTTGGGATTCATCACTTGCTTCCAGACAATGAAGTAACACAGGAGGAACAGGAAAGTGATTGGGCAGGGAAATCGGGAGAAGGAGCTGGGAAAGAGCTGGAGCAGCAGGAGAGGCTGAGGGAGCTGGGAAAGTGTTGGAGCCCAGGAAGGCTGGAGAACCTTTCCTGCTCCTCTGGGCATTCATTTTATCCCTAGAACTTGTCAAAATAGCTTAGCTGTTGACCTAAGCCTGTGGGAGAAGCTTCCTTCCCTTTTCAAGGACCTGAAAGCACCAAAGAAATGAAATATCTTTTGTTTAGTGTATCACAGAGTGTGCAGTTGTAGTTTTAGGTTTTGCTTTATATATTATATAGAGACAACATGGAGAACTCAGGGTGTCATCTCCTCCTTCTTCTTGTTCTTCTTCCTCTTCTTCTTCTTGTTCTTCTTGTTCTTGTTCTTCTCCTTCTTCTTCTTCTTCTTCTTCTTTCTTCTCCTTCTTCCTTTTTCTCTGACCTAAGTTCTTGTAATTTATTAATTGGTAGAAAGAACTCCGTGTAGAAGAGGCATGTTAATAAAATTGATACTTATTGGTATTAAAGACAAAACAGAACACGCAGAGGTTGTTAATTGGGTGATAAAAAGTATAAAAACTACCTGCTCTGAGCAGCAGCAGCCACTGCACTCCTGGAAGCAGCAGCAGAGGCTTCTGAAACTCAGATAAGAAATAATAAACAATCCTTGGAGCAGCAGAAAGAAGTCTCACTTCATTTTTCCTGCCATGAGACACTGAAAAAGAAAGATCCTCAGGCCAAGAACCCACAGGGCTGGCAAGGCCCTGAACAGGGAAGGGAATGGAGCCCCAGGAGAAGCTGAGGGAGATGGGGAAGGAGCTGGAGTGAATCCAGGGAAGGGAAGAGAGATGGGAAAGTGCTGGAGCTCCAGAAGAGGCTGAGGGAGCTGGAAAGGAGCTCAGCCTGGAGAAAAGGGGGATCAGGGGGGACCTTGTGGCTCTGCACAAGTCCCTGACAGGAGGGGGCAGCCGGGGGGGGTCAGGCTCTGCTGGCAGGGAACAGGGACAGGAGGAGAGGGAACAGCCTCAGGCTGGGCCAGGGGAGGCTCAGGGGGGACAGCAGCAGGAATTTCTCCATGGAAAGGGAGCTCAGGGATTGGAACTGCCCAGGGAGGTTTGGAGTGCCCATCCCTGGGGGGTTTAACAGGGGCATGTGGCACCTTGGGGACATTCTGTGGTGGCCTTGGAGGTGCTGGGGCATGGTTGGACTCCGTGGGCTTCAAAGTCTTTTCCAACCTGAACAATTCCCTGATGCTACAATATTATTTTCGGGAAGTTGTGGATGGACTTTTCTGGTTGCTGCCTCAATCTTTTCTCCAGGAGGATCCCTGGTGCAGATTAAAGCCGGAATTCTGTGCTGCCACACAAGGAATCCCTGGGATGGGTCAATGTTTTCTATTCTCACATTTATTTATTTATCTTAGTAGGAAACTGCTTCCACTGTGACTGGAAATGGAGTGTTCGGGGTTTTTTAAAGATTTCCTTTCCAAAAGGAAAGATGAAGAGCACAGGAACCAAATATTTCAGAGTTGTGCAGTGAGTGCACTCCTTTAAACTGGGGAATGATGTCCTGAGAGTTAACCACCACGTTTGGGAGTGAAAACAGCAATCCTGGCACAGCAGAATGTCCCAGCAGCTCTGCAGCTTTCTAAAAAACTTCCTAAAATCGTCCTTGGACAGCTTTGGGGAGGGACAGGAGGGCTCTGGTGGGACAAGTCCTGTTGTCACCGTGGGGAGAGGAATCCAAGCCTTTAATTTGGAACTCAATCCCGTGTGGCTTCCCAAGCCCACGTGGCTGCTCCTGGACGTGGCACACACCATGTAAACCCCAATCCCTCCAAGGGAATGGGAATATTTGGGCCTGGCCGTGGGGACAAGCGAGTGTGAGGTGTTTGTCCCCCTCCAGAGGTGACCACGACACCTCCAGGCAGAAACATTCCCAACGAGGAGAATTCCCCAGCTCCCATTTCCCACTCCTTCTCTCAGCATTTGTTTCTCCTTTTGTGCAGCTGAAATCCTGAAGTCTGTGAATCCTCTGAGTGCCCTGAGGTGCTCGAGGCCTCTCCCCAAGTGCATCCTGCTGGGAGAGGAAGGTCTGTGCAGCTCCCCCGTGGATCTGCTCAGGGATTTGAGCCTGGTGCTGGGCATTCCTGGCTCCATTGGACATTCCCTGCTCCATTTGGGCATTTCCCTTCTCCATTGGACATTTCCCAGCTCCACCTGAGCATTCCTGGCTCCATTGGACATTCCCTGCTCCATTGGACATTCCCCTTCTCCATTTGGGCATTTCCCTTCTCCATTTGGGCATTCCCTTTCTCCATTTGGACATTTCCCTTCTCCATTTGGGCATTCCCTTTCTCCATTTGGGCATTTCCCAGCTCCACCTGAGCATTCCTGGCTCCACTGGGACATTCCCCTTCTCCATTTGGACATTTCCCTTCTCCATTTGGACATTTCCCTGCTCCATTTGGACATTTCCCTGCTCCGTTTGGACATTTCCCTGCCCGGGCAGACCTTGGGATGCTCGAGGCCTCTCCCCAAGTGCATCCTGCTGGGAGAGGAAGCTTTGTGCAGCTCCCCCGTGGATCTGCTCAGGGATTTGAGCCTGGTGCTGATTCCGGAGCCTCTCCTGTGCTAAAGCTCCCGAAATACCCAAATTTCCATGGAATGCCTGAACCTTTCTCATGCACTGAACCCAAAAGTGCAGATTTCATGGGCCCTGCTCCTTTCACCTTCAGCACTGGGGCTATAAAACCAGAGGAGAATCTCCCCTCTGCATATTAATACCCTTAACGAGCCCGTTTTAATTGCATTAGTGGCCATTCTATTTCCAGGCCCCACAGTCTGGTTGCTCCCATTCCCATCAGGTTTCCGATTCTCCACACTTGGCTGCTGCTTTTCCTCCCTGCTAAAAGCAGAGCTCCTTTCCCTGCGGCCCCAAAATCCACATTAACACCTCAGAAAGGACATTTAGGGCAAGACAAACCCCTCCTCGCCACACCCTGATTTTACTCCCCCTCAAGCAGAGCAGGTGAGCAAAGCCTTTTTCCCCCTCGTGCGTTTGTTAATTGTGATTTTCCTGCACCCCTCTGTCCTCTGTAAGGGTTAAATCCAGGCAGGGAGAGCTCAGAAAGCTGGGAATTATCCCAGAGAGACATCCTGGCCTCAGTTTCCCCCCGACAAAGATCTCTGGAGCTGCTGCTCCGGCAGTGACACTGGACTTGATGGAAGAAAATGCAATTAGAGGGGATCAGCTGCAATTAAGCAGGATCAAAACAGTTCCCCTCCCACTTAAACAAGCAAATTAAGCCAATTTTTTTGTGCATGTGCCCATTTATCTGCTGTTTCCATGGCAACCCTTGTTGTCCTCCGTGCTGTGTCTCATTTGTGTCATGGTAACTCCCTGCAATCCTGCTCCCATTGTCCTGGGTTCCGTGGAAATGTTCACCAGGGAGACCTTTAATCTCCAAATCTCGCAGGTCTTCGCTTCAGCTGATACGAATTTGTCGTGGCCGCTGCTCTTTTGGTGCTTTACCCCAGAAGGGGCTGAGCTCTCTCCTTCCTGGCTCGATCTCCGCAGGGTTGGAGTGGAAGAATCAATATTTACCCAGCAATTTGCAGCTCTTTAACTGAATTGGTTTGAAATCCCAGCTCCAGGAAAACTTCTGGAGCTCCCTGGAGTGGAGTGAGGCTGTTCCTCCCTGACAGAAACTTTGCCAGGTCTTGACTGTCAGGTTTTGACTTTGAAATGCTTCTTTTGCTGTTAAATCCCTGCAGTTCCCAGGCCCTGCTGATTTTAACACAATCCTGACTTTTCAGGGCTCCCCCTTCCTGTCTGGTGTCATTTCCATAATATCCCAGTTCTGAATTCCTGCATTTTGTTACAATCCCTGCGTTTGGGAGTTCCTGGGGGTGAGGGATGTCCTGGAGATGCTGCAGGGATCTCCACCAGGACGAGGTTGGAGTGGAAGTTGTGGTGCTGTGTCTTTGTGTGAGATGAGCTCTCGTGGCTGATCCTGTGCAGTCACTGGGAGGGGATCACACTTCCCAGCCCCTGGAAAATCAGGATTTTTCATGGAGGAAAGTATCTGCTGAATTAATATCCTGGTTTTCCTTTCACAGGGAAATGGACCTGTTGGAATAAATCCAGAGGAGGCCATGGAGGGCTGGAACCTCTCTGGAGCTGGGCTGGGAATGTTCACCTGGAGAAGCTCCAGGGAGAGCTCAGAGCCCTTCCAGGGCCTAAAGTGGCTCCAGGAGAGCTGGAGAGGGATTTGGGATAAGGGATGGAGGGACAGGACACAGGGAATGGCTTCCCACTGCCAGAGGGCAGGGATGGATGGGAGATTGGGAAGGAATTCCTGGCTGTGAGGGTGGCTCAGGGCTGGGATGGAATTCCCAGAGGAGCTGTGGCTGCCCCTGGATCCCTGGCAGTGCCCAAGGCCAGGCTGGAGCAGCCTGCGACAGTGGGAGGTGTCCCTGGCATGGCAGGGCTGGCACTGGGAGGGGTTTAAGGTCCTTCCATCCCAAACCATTCCAGAATTCCCTGATTCTGGGATTCCAAAGCCTCTCTGCAGAGCTCCTGCACAGGGCTGTCACCCTTTGGAAATGAGATCCCTTGATTTACCCTCCCAGCCCATGAACCTCAACAGAAACCAGCACCAGCCTTCCCTGGAGATGTCCCAGCCTCTGGTGATGCCTCAAATGGCTCCCTAAAAACAGGGAGCAGGCAGGAATAAGGGAATAAAGGAGGGATTTATTGGAAAGGCCTTCAAAGGTCACACCCTGGGGGTCTGGAGGCTCCTGCCCCAGTGGATCCCAGGATGGACAATGACAGCTCATGAGTTCTTCACACCTTTATAGGTTTGCTCCATTTGCACATCAGCATCAATTCCCCAATTAACACTTTAGTTAATGATGGAATTTGCCCAAGCTTGCTCCCCTCTCCCCAAGATTGTGGTTTGCAGTTGTTGGGCCTAGGAGGGTCTGGGTGTCCTTGGAGAGCTGGAGAGGCTTTGTTGTGTGTGTGTGAGCATGAGAGAACAGCACTGAACGAGCTCCAGGGAACTGCAGAGTGACACTGGGCAGGGCAGGGCTGGGAACAGAGAAAAGTTCAAACCCAAGGCATCAGTGGCACCCCCGGGGACACCTGGGCACATCCTGGGCACATCCTGGGCACATCCTGGGCACATCAGTGCCTGCAGGTGTCCGATCTGCCCTCACTTCCTGCAGCTTAGCAGCGATTGAAGGCTGCTGTTGTTTCCTGTGCTGCTGGTGAAATGAAATATCCCAACCGAGATTCCAGGGCTGCTTTGAACAACGAACGAGCAGCAGAGCCCAGAAATAGCCCCTGTGCTCCTGCTGCTGCTTTGATCTGCGGCACACACAAAACCCCGAGCCCTCTCTGCCACACAAACTTCTCCCCGGCTGGGGTCGAGCATCTCCCAGCCTGGAAAACAAAACCATTTGCAGGCCGAGCTGGTGAGGATTTGCAGGATCGAGCCCTCGGCGGCCTCGGTGTTATTTGTTTGGCTCTGCTGTTGCAGAGGTTTCCTTAGCGACCGCTGTATCCTTTTACAAGGCATTGTTGGTGACACACATTGACGTGGGGATGCTAAAAACGATGGCACCCAATAAAAATAACCCCGGTGATGACCCCGTTTCCTTAAGCAAACAGCGCCATTATCCACCAGGAACCGGCCTGAGGCATTTCTCGCTGGAACAATGATGCCTGCAGCCCTCAGCAGCACCAACGGGAGCCTCTCTGCAGCTTGCAAAGGTCAAGAGGAAAATCTCCCATCCTTTGCTCTCTGTGCTCGATTCCAGCATTTCCTGGCACAGGGCTGGCTGGGAGAGAGGGAAATGCTCCCTGGAATCTCTTCTAAAGCCCAGGATCCAATTCCCTGCACGGAGAAAACATCCCTTTGTCGTTCAGTGATGGGGGGTGGTGGAGGTCTGGGTCCTTCCCTCACACAGGTTCCTCCTGAGGGGCCAAAAATCAGGTTTGGATTCCCCAAGCTGGGATATTGGCAGCTCCGTGTTGTAATCCAAGGAAAATTCATGGGTCAGTCCTCCTGCTGATCCTCTGCTCTGGAAGGGGTTGGGTGCAGAATTCAGCTCCTCAGCTGAAAAATCCTTACTCCTCAGGGGTAAAAACTGAAAATTTTCTCCACCAACTCCACAAAACCAGAAAATTTGGGAATGGTTTGGGTTGGAAGGGACCCTAAAGCCCATCCAGCCCCACTGGCCACCTTCCACTGGCCATATCTGATCCTGAGGGTGGGAGGGGACACAATGAACTGCTGGGATCACTAAATCCATGAATGTTTTTGGGAAGACATTGGCCAGAGGCAAAGGAAAACAGGGAGCAGAGCCATTGTCCAATGTGGATTTAATAGGAGGCTGATTCCTGGTGTAAACATGGGCAGGGGAGTCAATGCTGGGTTGATACAGCCAGGCCTGGCCTTTACTGGTGCCGGCCTGAGCTGGTCTGAAGCTGGCCTGGATCTCTTTTATCCATCTGACATACCCTGCCGTGGAATTTTGGCGGTTTTCCCATGGAAAATTATGACTTTGCATCAAAACCTGATTATTTTCCAGTTTATGATTATGATTTTATTTTTTCTTTGACAAGGAGCTGACGCTCTCTGTTTACAGAGCAGGCTGGGTTCGCTGCTCTCTGGTGAAAACACGAAAACCTCGAGTCAAGCAGGCCTGGCGTGCGTGGTTTCAATTTAGTGTCACAACCCCAGTTCACACAAGGAGATGGGAGAAGAAAGTTCCAAAGGAATTTTCTCCCAGTCCCAGTGCCTGGAATTCTCTGCTTTAACCCATCCTGAGTGGAGAACATGGATTTGGAACCAGGTCCAGCTTAGGGGACCAGGCTGGGCCTTTCTTTTCCCTTTCCCCTCTTCATCAGGAGGTGCCCAGACCTGGGGGTTGATTTGGGCTCATCCCAGTAGGAATTTCATCCAAGGCATAAAATCCTCTTGCTTTTCCCTCCACATTCAAAGAATCTGGGATTTGGTGGGAGTTTTGCCTCCATAAATTCTTTATGAGCTGCACACTGAGCCCAGGCTTGGGTATGGAAGGAGGGGAATGGAAAGGGAATATCTGCCTCATCTGAGCTGAGCCTCACCAGCATTCCCAGAGATTTATGGCTGAAAATCAGCCCAAAGCAGTCTGAATCTTAACTTCAGGACAGTGACTCCAACCTCAACACGAGAACAGAGCTCTTGAGCTAAATTATTGCAACCTTGGGCTGAGCCTGCTCCTAAATGAGTGACAGCCACTAGCACTGCCAGGAGCAGCATTCCCTGCTAATCCTGGCATTCGTGGATATTCTGCTCCAGACACGGAGATTTTGAGAGGCTGAGGTAGAAGATAAGCTGGCTTTGATGAGCTCTTGAACTGAAGGGAAATATTCCTTTCAGATACATCTGAAAAACGCAGGGAAGCCTTGGATGCCGAGTCAGGAAAAGCCTGGGATGAAGCCTGGGATGAAGCCTGGGATGAAGCCTTTATTTACTTTCCTTTTCCGCTGTTGTTCATTTCCCCTCTTTTTTCCTGCCCCGCCAGAGAAGAGACCTAAGTCCTACTTTGCAGTTTTGTGATGTTGGCCACAGCCTTTCCCTGCTCCCTGCCCTGGTTTCCCATGGATAAATGGAAATATTCAGGAAAGCTGAGCCAGAGGGGAACTCCAGGTCAACTCCCTCATCCAAGACAGGACCAGTTTTGTCCCTGTGACTTCCAGAAGCACTTTCTGCTAGGCCTGTGCATTCCTGCTGGGGCTGCAATTGGCTCTGGAGAGGCAATAAATTCATTGTAAACTTCTGTGAAGTGGAACTTCTTCTGAAAACTTTGTTTCTTTATTGCTGGGATGTTTTTCCTCGTATTTAGCCTGAGTCACTCCTGCTGCAGCACAAACTTTGTGCCCTGTGGCCTTGGAGAACTTGGAGTGAGGCTGTGGCAGGGATTTGTTTAAGGACTTTAAACACAGCGTCAGAGAATCTTGGAATTCCAGAATGGTTTGGGTTGGAAGGGACCTTAAATCCCATCCTTAAATCCCATCCTTAAATCCCATCCTTAAATCCCATCCTCAGATCCCATCCTCAAATCCCATCCCTGCCCTGGGCAGGGGCACCTTCCACAACCCCAGGTTCTTCCACCATGAGACACTTGGAAATGGAAACCATTTGTAGGAGGTCCTATCCCAGTCCCAGGTGTTATAATTCCTATTGTTTCCCTCAAAAGGCATCTCAAAGTGCCAAATTTGAGGGATTTGAGTGCACAGCCCCAAAAGTGGACACCAAACCCCAAAGCAGGGTGGGGT
Source organism: Erpornis zantholeuca (assembly GCA_013400515.1). Classification (NCBI taxonomy): domain Eukaryota; kingdom Metazoa; phylum Chordata; class Aves; order Passeriformes; family Timaliidae; genus Erpornis; species Erpornis zantholeuca. Next base: position 102,964 of record VZTN01017331.1, read on the forward strand.
TAGAGACCGATGGCACCTCAGTGTCACAAACTCAGCTGAACCTTGGTTTGTCCCCAAGCTGTGAGGATAAATTTGGATTTCTTCTATTTTATGGCCAAATTGCAATTTTTGGGCAGGAAGTTGAGTGCCTGTCCTTAACCTCTGGCACTTCCAGGTTTATGAAGACTAAATAGGGACAATTTCTAATTATAAGACAAAAATTTTATGAGTATTGATGACCTTGTCCAGTGGGAAGCAGTGGAGGGAGAATTTCTTTTGGAGATCAGTAACTGGTAAAGCTCTCGAGAGTCACTGCTCAGACTGGAATGAAAAAGGAGCTATAAATCCTCAAACATTCACATCTCTTGCCCCTGGATTTAAAAGCAAACCCTTTCCATTGTCTGGGAGTTCTGAGGAAATAAAAATAGGGAGCTATTTCAGTCCAAACACAGAAATAAGCACAGAAAGCTGAGAGTAACTGAGCCGGGCAGCTGAGCATCCCAGGAAAATCCTGCTCGTGGCTTTCCAGCCTCTGGTGACCACAGCTTTTAAAGGAAATAAAGCAATGAAAATGTGCCTGGATAATCCACCCAAGCCCCTCCTGCTAACAGGGAGTTTATGAGGAATTCCTTGGAATTGTTGGAGAAGTGTTTAAAAAAGATGCATTAAAAGCTCTTAGAAAACGTAGTTGTAATAACAAACACGACTTTAGGGAAGGGGGAGCAACCCTAAAAAGATTCCCAAGTTTGGAGATTCCAGGCTTTTTTGGAGTTTGGCCAAAGCAGTGATTGACGCTGGGGGTCAGGCAGGGGGTGGACGTTTGTTGTTTGGGGAGACGATGGCCGGGGCAGTTTCACAATGAAACCTCTGGAAAAGCAGGATCCTTCCCGGGCAGGATGTTTACAACAACCCCCAGCCCGTGTCCCTGCACCCCCCCGGCCGTGCTGATGTCACCACTGTGTCACCTCCTGGGCCTTCTGCATCATCCCCCATTCCCATTTCCTCCCCTCTCCGCTCAAACCCTGCTGCTCTCCCAGTGCTCGCAGCTGCGCGGTCATGGAATCCCGGAATGGTTTGGGTGGGAAGGGACCTGAAAGATTTCCTTTATCCTGGGGCATGGATGGCACCACTCCCTGCTCCCCCAGCTCTCAGCCATGGCTCTTTGCTGGCATGGGATGGAATTCCCAGAGGAGCTGTGGCTGCCCCTGGATCCCTGGCAGTGCCCAAGGCCAGGCTGGAGCACTCTGGGACAGAGGGAGGTGTCCCTGCCCGTGGCAGAGGGAGTGGGATGAGTTTTAAGGTTTCTTCCAACCCAAACCATTCCATGTTCTCTGCCTGCTAAGCCAACCCCTGGATCATTTAGAGCTGCCTCGGTCCCTTGTGGTCTCTTTCTCCTTTTCTTTCTTTCCTCCTGTTTTTGGCTCTCCATTACCACATCCATCACTGATCCTTCTCCTCTCCTCTCCTCTCCTCTCCTCTCCTCGTTGTCTGTTTTCTGCAGACCCTGCCCTCTCCTTCACCCCAGCCCTTTCTCCTCCAGCTCCCATTCCATGCCTGCCTATGGAAATGCTGGTGCCTGGTATCCAAAACACAGCAGGAAGAAGAGGCAGGAATCCCCTCCAGCAGCCAAACCCCACAGGACTCCCCAGCTGACAGGGAGAGCTCTGGAGCTGCTGCCTCAGCCCTCACCCCTTCCTGGGTGATCTTGGCCTAGGCCACGCCAGCGATTCATTCACATTAAACCCTCAGACATTTCCTTGGGTTTCCTCTGCTCCCGACTCCCGTGAGGAAGGGAGAGGATGCACACGAAGAGGCAGCAATGCTTTGCTTTCCTAGCTTTGCTTTCTGAATTTTTCCCTTTTTTTTTTTTTTTTTTTTTTTTTTTTTTTTTTTGTCTCTTTAAAGTCTTGTTTTAAAACAAGGCTTCCTGCTGTCCTCGGAGCTGGCAGGGCTCCGGCCCAGGATGGGAAGAAGACAGCCCTGGAAAGGGAGGAAAGGGCTCTGATTCAGCAGAGCGGGGCTGTGACTCAAAGCGCTGCCACTCTTGGAAAGGGCACTCTGACAATGTTGGCATTATCAGGGATGAGGCAGGGGAGGAAATCACTGCTGTGATAAGGACGGGAATGCGAAGGGACAGAGCAGGCAGCAAAAACCTCACAGCAGCACAGAAACATGGAATCATTAAGGCTGGAAAAGGTTTTTGGGATGGCAGAGTCCAGCCACCAACCATGTCCCCAAGGGCCACGTCCCCACGTCTTTTGAGCACATCCAGAGATGGGAACCCCACTACTTCCATGGGCAGCTCCACCACTTCCCACCACCCCCAGAAAAAGTCCTCATCCCCACCCTTGCGGGGCTGTGATCCCAGAGATTTGGGATAAGAACCATTCCGGTATCCCAGACTTTCTCCCATCAGCTCCTCCTGCAGATCCAGCAAACCTTCGGCTCCCACAGCTCCCACCGAGGGACAGCAGGACCAAGCTGGAACATTTGTAAAGCCTGAAATAATGGAAAAGCTCCCAAACCAGCTACAATTTCGACTTTCCAGTCATCCAATATTTACCACAGAGCCTTCAAATGTCACCCTGAGTGTAATGAACGGGGCTGGAGAGGAAGAAGCTCTGGGATAATCAGCACAGCTCAGGCAGTGACCTATGAATCACTTTGCAGGAAGTCCATCCTCCTTCCCAAGAAAAACGTGCATTGAAGCAGCTGAACAGGAGGTTGGTTGTCCAGGCTGGATCAGAATGAACGGAATAATGAATTGGAATTGTGAATGTCCAAGGATTTCATCAGGAATTCAAGCCAGAGAGTTCCCTGTACGTGTGAGCGTGAGGGGAGCCTTGGTGGGAAGTTGGGAGGGAGGAAGCGAAGCAGGACCAGGGCAGCAAAAGAAAATGGATGAGTCTGAAATGGCCTGTGCAGGCAGAGACTCCAGAGAGGGTGTTGGGTTGAGCCCACCCAACACCCACAGATCCAACACACAACACCCACAGATCCAACACCCAACACCCACAGATCCAACACCCACAGATCCAACACCCAACACTCACAACACCCACACAACACCCACAGATCCAACACCCAACACCCACAGACCCAACACCCAACACTCACAGATACAACACCCAACACTCAGCACTCAGATCCAACACCCAACACTCACAACACCCAACACCCACAGATCCAACACCCACAGATCCAACACCCAACACCCACAAATCCAATATCCAACACTCACAGATCCAACACTCACAAATCCAACACCTGACACTCACAACATGCAACATCCAACACCCAACACCCACAGATCCAACACACAACACTCAGCACTCAGATCCAACACCCAACACTCACAACACCCAACACTCACAGATCCAACACCCAACACCCACAGATCCAACACCCAACACCCACAGATCCAACACACAACACCCACAGATCCAACACTCAGCACCACCACGGCCACAACAATCCTTGGCCCTGTTTTTCCAAGAGGACAATGGGACATGGTTAATTCTGCCCCCTCACACTCTGTCTCCTCTCAGATTTTGTCTCCCTCCCACTCTGTCACCTGAGCTGGCAGAATTTGAGGCTCTGATCTCTTTGAAAGATTGGGTTGGTGTTTGGGGGATCTGCTTGTCAGCCCAGTTACACACACGGATTGTTGGCAAACCACTTCCTCCTCCTCCTCTGCCTGTTCTTCCATTTGTGGACTGGATCTATCAATTCTCACTCTCTCAACTCCTTCCCCAGCCTGTTTGGGCTCCTTGGAGAAGGTTCAGGCTCTTGCAAAATGTTTATGCAGGGCTTGGCAGGAGGGAGCCAAGGTTTTGCCTGGGACCTATAGAATATCCCAGAAGCAGAGCCCAGCTGGTCCTGCAGGAGCTGTTGGGAAATCATGGATACCCAAGTTGATTTACTTTAAAAACTGGGATCAGATTGGCCTCCAGGATTCCTCCTGTAATTCCTGACATAATCCACACTATCCTGACCATGAAATATTAAATCTGGCCACGTCTGTGCTCAGCAAAGCCCTCCAGTGAAGGCTCCATGCCCTGTGTGTGCCCTTCCAGCAGCTGGGATGGGTTGGGATGCCAGGCAGAGCTGCTGAGTCATGGCCATTCCAAGGGGATAATCCTGATGCTCACACGTTGCTTTTCCTCAGTTTTCCACCGCTTGTGATGCAGATTTTGATGATCTAAAAGGCCATTTCTTCCCTCGGATGTCCCTGATCCTCTGACATTTAAACAAAAGGCAATCATCCCACGGCTTCTGCTGGGAAGAGCTGGAATGTTGCCAATCACAATATTCCCCTCCTCTTTCCACTGACGCGGGAACGACACGGCCTGGGTGTCTCAAAGGAGGGCAAACCTCGGTGCTAAGGGTTCAAACTCAACTTTATCTTCAGGCAGAAGCTGGCACAGGAGTGGCAGAGTTGTTTCACCTACAGCTTCTGGCTCATTATCCTTAGAGCTGTTCAAACACTTCATTAAAAATGAAAAGTTCTCATGGGAACCACTGGGCTGGACAAAATCCCCTTCCTGAACAAGGCCAGGAAAGCAGGGTCTGATTTACAACAAACTGCATTGAAACCCTAAAATATGCAAGATCTGCATTGGGGGGTTGTTAAAATAACCCCAAATTAGGACATTCAAACATCAGAACATTCAAACTCACCCACGGAAGGAGAAGGTGAAGATCTCCCCAAATCACCTGAGCAAATTACTCAGTACCCACCTTTGTGTCTCACCTGGGAGGAGGAAAGAAGTCCCAAACTCTCCAAGTTCCTTCTGCTTTTGCCATTGCCACCAGCGGTGCCACCAAGAGCTCACTGATGTCCCCACACGTCAGTGCTGGAGCGTGAGATGGAGGAGGCAGACTCCATGAATCTGATTCCTCGTGGAATGGATATGGATTCATGGGATTCACTCACGGATTCAGCTCAGCCTGGCACCTGGGGACATGGACCAGGGGTGGACTTAGCCACCCAAGCGTTGGGTTAATGGTTGGACTTGATGATCTTAAAGGTCTTTTCCAACCTAAACCATTCCATGACCCCGTAACTGCTCTCCCTCCCTGGAAGACTCCCCTCCCTTATCCCAAGGGATCCTCACTGCCAGTGATTAATTCCATTCCAAATTTTCATTTGTCCAAAGGAGAACAAAGGATGTGGCGGGGCACGCACAGAAAGGAAGGAATACATTGTCCTCATCCAACAATCAGGAAAAATGGGAAAGGTCAGGAAAACACACACAGGGCCAAGATTTCAGCTGGTGGAAGCAGCAGAGCTCCACTGGTGACACTGGGTCAGAAACTCTTACTGCCTGAGGTGCTTTTACCCCATCCGAAGCTTTGGAGCACAAGCTGCAAAGGAACTATTGGGGAATAGGAAAATAAAAAGGAAAACAAATCCCAAAGTCCAGCCAAAGGCAGCAGATCCTCTCCTTCCCTGGCTCTCTGTGCTGCACTCTCCAGCCTCCAGCTGAGGAAACTCCTTTTCAATCCATTCCCATTTCCCTCTTCATTGCACAACTGCTTGAAAGCCTTGCAAATTCCAGGGAGTGCCGGGGCTGCTGCCTCCAATCGCTTATCCCAGAGTCCTGCAGCATTAAACTGACAGTTCCAGCTGGCACAGATGCCACTCCCTTCAGCTGGATGCTGGGAGGCCCAAGGGAGATCCTCACAATCCTATGGATTGCAAAAGGCAAATCCCCGGGGTTTCCTCGGCACCACAACCAGCACCTGGGATGGGACAGGGGGAACGGCCTCGAGTCGTGCCAGGGGAGCTCCAGGTGGGATATCAGGGAATATCTCTTCACTGAAGAGTGTCCAAGCATTGGAACAGGCTCCCAGGGGAGTGCTGGAGTCACCGACCCTGGCAGTGTTCAAATAAACAGCAGCTGTGGCAATTCCCGATTAGAGGGAATGGTGGGAATGCTTGGATTTGACAATCTTGGAGGTCTTTTCCAAACTTAATGATTTTATGATTCTTTGGAGACATTGATAACTCCTCTTGGAGATCTTTTCCACCCTCAATAATTATTTAATTCTACAGAGTTATCAATAACCTTTCTTGGAGATCTTTTCCACCCTTAAGAACTCTTTCATTCTACAGAGATATCAATAACCTCTCTTGGAGGTCTCTTCCACCCTTAATAATTCTTTAATTCTACAGAGATATCAATAACTCCTCTTGGAGATCTTTTCCACCCTTAAGAACTCTTTCATTCTACAGAGATATCAATAACCTCTCAAAGATCTCCACCCTTAAGAACTCTTTGATACTATGGGGACATCCATGGCCTCTCTGCCCTTCTCTCCTCTTTCCCTGTGGGATCCCTGGGGCTCAGCCATCAATGTCCTCACTCTGCTTCTCAAGGCTTGGCATCTCCATTCAAGGAAACCCAAATCTCAGGACATTTCGTCTTCCAAACCCTTCCCAGTCCCTTCCTCCACCCCCTCCACTGAGGGTTTCCATGTGTAAGAGCAAAGATACGAAGGAGAGAGGCCTGGAGAAGTTGGCTCTGGATGCATGGAGAATCCTTGTCTCCAGGACTGTCAGCAGGACCACGCTCTCATTATTAATATTTTGATGTTGGATGTTTTTCCAGGCCAAATGGCAACTTTCAAAGTCCTTCCCTGGCATGAATTTGTCCCCTTTTATTTCTTGCATAACCAGGGCCTCCAAAAAGCTTCCCAAAGGTTGAGTGTGAGGCAGCCTGTGCCGCTCACACGCATGGGATATTCCCTCTCCATGAGTCACGGAGCAGATGTGCCTCGTCATGCAATGCCTGGAGTGGCACTGGAAAGGAAAAGAAAATTAACTCATCCCTCGGAATTGGAGAATTCCAGGGAGAGTTTGCACACCCAGGCATCGGATTGATCTATTTATGCTTTGTTGTTACAATCACAGAGGCAGAAATGGAATCACCAATGAGCCTGGTAAAGTGCAGCTGTTCCTTCCAAGCAAGTCTGAGATCATCTGGAAATCCTTGGAAACAGAGCTAAAATGTTTCTCTTCCTGAAAACTTCTTGTGATGGGAGGTATTTCATAGGATCATGGAATGGTTTGGGTGGGAAGGGATCTTAAAAGTCACCCATTCCCACCCCTGCCGTGCCCAGGGACACCTCCCACCCTCCCAGGGCACTCCAAGCCCTCTCCAACCTGGCCCTGGGCACTGCCAGGGATCCAGGAGCAGCCACAGCTCCTCTGGGAATTCCATCCCAGCCCTGAGCCACCCTCCCAGGAAAGGATTTCTCCCTCATATCCCATCTAAACCTCTTCTGCAGTCACCCCCCATTCCCCCTTGTCCTGCCACTCCACTTGGAAACATTCCCTAGTTCAGTTCTCCTTCCCACTCCTGGGAAGCATTTTGGGAGGTGCCAAGTGGCATTCAGGTGTTCCTTTCCCAGGGTGCTGAGCCCCTTTGGGAGCAGCCACAGCAGCACCGACCCCAGCCATGTTCCAAAGCGCACGAGTTCTGTCCCTGCCCAGAGCTGTTTGCTGGCAGCTGTTCCAGGTGTGCCTCACACTCACCTCTCACCCTCCGGGAGCTGCTGGCCCAGCGTGTCCCTGCACCCCTCCAGCCTCCCCCAGGCCCAGCCCGGGGAGGGATGCTTGGCAATTGGGGCAGAAAGGGAAGGGAGGAACAGCCCCAGCTTGGTCTGCAGCACTTGTTGGGATCCATAAGGCAAAGGCAGGCAGGGAATGGCTCAATTGGCAGGCACTGCTGAGGGCAAGCACTTGGGTGTTCCCTGCACTTGGATATTCCCTGCAGTTGGATATTCCCTATAGTTTTTGGATATTCCCTGCAGTTCTTGGATATTCCCTGCAGTTGCTGGATATTCTCTGCAGTTATTGGATATTCCCTGGAGTTGCTGGATATTCCCTGCACTTGGGTATTCCCTATAGTTATTGGATATTTCCCTGCAGTTATTGGATATTTCCCTGCAGTTGGATATTCCCTGCACTTATTGGATATTTCCCTGCTAAAAGACAAGTGTTGGTGCTATTGTTTAAAACTGAGGCGTTGAAAAGCTGATTCCATTTCCACAGAGGGAAAAAACCAGGAGCTCTAATTAACCTAACACGGGTCTAAACAGATTCTATACATCTTTAACTCTGTTTTTTTCCCTTTTTCATTTGAAATGATCAATTCAGGAGCCACTGGGCTGTTTGTCTGTCCCAGAGAAGGAAGTGGGCGTTGGACTTGTGAAGGAATGGAGGAACTGTCAGAGATCATTTACTGAAGTCACCCTTTCTTTCCCCACCCCTTTGTCCCTTTCCCATCACAGCAAAAGCAAATTGGGATTAAATCCTCGATGCTGGGATTTAGTGCTGAAGCACAGGGCAGCATCCCAGTAACTCCAGGATCCCCAGTAAATCCCAGCCCCAGTTTCAGTCCTGTGCCATCAGCTCTGGGTGTTGTGTCCCTCCCTACCCTGAAGCAGCTCCCAGCCCAACTCGAGCCAGGTAAGTACAAGATGTCAGTGACAGAGACCCAGAACCACAGATTGGGCTGGGAAAAACCTCTGAGATCAACAGTCCAGAGCTCCTATCCCATTTAACTCCAAAGCTTATCTCTTAATTCCAAACAAGCAGGGTAATTAGAGCATCCATCTCCTTATCAGCTGCAAGTGAAAATTCACCTTCAGTAGTTTTTAACTCAATAACCCCAAATCTTTGATGAGCTCCAGCGGCCCGGCTGCTCTGCTGGCCTAAGTCACCGTCACATCAGCAGCTCCTCTGGGGAGAATTTGTTCCAGATCCCCCTAATTAGCTCCTGTCTGCCTGCTAATGAAGCTGCAATCACGCCTGCCCGGCGCAGGAGCTCTGCCGCCCGTGGCTGTTCTGTGTCAGCGCCGACATCCTGCTCCATCCTGCCCTCAGCATCCTGATAACGCCGGGCTCGTTCCTTGTTCCGAGGTGTAATTGAGGGATAAATTGAAACCCCAGACACTAAACGCCAGTGCAGATGGTGCTGCTGGGGATAATTACCAGGTGTAGAAGAGCTGCAGGACCACGGAGCTGCCTGGAGCAAGAGCCTCTGATGAATGATTTGTGAGGGAGACTCTGCTCACAAGGGCTGCGAGCACAAATCCTGGAGACACGACCCTCCCAGCCCAGTAAAAACAGGGATTATTCTCTTTCCAGAGGCAGCACCGAGGCCCTCAGAGCTCTGGGAGCAGCCCCACCACGTCCTGCAGGGGGGACACCAAAGCCCGCAGCACTCGTGTCCCCGAGCTCCCAAGGAGTGCTGCTGGCTCAGCACAGAGCTTCACCCGGGGCTGGCAGCCAGGGCATGCAGTCTGGAGGCTGCTGGGGCTCCGAGCACAGCCACAAGAAGAGTTTCCCACCGGGAAGGCACTCCTGGGAAAGAGCTGCATTAATGAGCCTGCAGCTCATTAACAGTGTGACTTCATCTCGGCAGCCTGGTGCCTCTCCCATGTCATGCCCACCTCAGTGACCCTGCCTGGTGACCATTGCCTTCTGTCACAGGGCCCTGAGTTGTCCTGGGAGCTCTTGGAGACTTTTATAAACAAGCTTAAAGTGGCAGAAGTGTGTTTTGAATAGCTTGGGGTTCTGCAAATTCCTAAATATCATGCTGGTAAATAATTCTCTCTTTATGTTTGTTTCCAGAGCCAGACTTCAAAGCAACTCACGATTGACTTCACTCAACTTTCCAGCAAGCAGGAAAATGATGGATCAGCATCCTGGGCCCTGCTCAGCTTGGCTGGAGAGGGCAGCAAAACGCCCCAGGCTGGCCCAGCTCTGCCCCAGGAATTCTCTGGGAGCACAGCTCAGGTTGTTTTTACACACACCCAGGACCTGTGAGCAGGAACAAAGGTCCTGCTGGCCACGGGGTGATTCGGGCTCAGTTAAACCCACACGGTTTGGCTCTGGACTGTATCCCTTTTAAAAATAGGAGAGGGTTACGAAACAAGCATGACAGAAGCTTCTTTCCCTCCCATCCCCACTCCTGGGATGAATAATCCCCTGGAAGAGGAGTGGGCGAAGCATTAGGAGCTGACGTTTGCCCTGACTATAAACAACAACAGCACACAAATGTAAGAGCTCTTGGTTCATTTTTCCCATTAAAAAACCACTCGGTATTTCAAAAGGAATCTGCCAGGGAAAGGCTCGTTTGAAAGTTCCACGGATGGAGCAACAAATGAGCTCCTTTCCAACCCATCTATGTGAGTGGTGGGGAGGGGATGGAGGAGGAAGGGAAGAGGCTGTTTTTTCTCTGGTTTTGCTCTCTGTGCTGCACATCCCAGGCTCTGGAGGGGTGGCTTTTTTCCTGACACCCTGGTGCCTTCCATCCAGGAGCACTGGGAATGGCTCCCAGGGATCCCCAGGTGGATCCAGCTCTGCTGGGCCAGGGGGTGCCAAGCCCTGCTGTGGATCTGGGTCAGTTTGCTGGTGAAGAGAGGAAAACCCTCATTAACCTCAGCAACACTCCGGGAATGTTCAATCCAAAGGGAGGTGAAGGGACAGGAGCGGGTATTTATTTGTTTTAGGCTTTTGTGAAATGCCTATGGTAAAACAAACATCTGGATTGTGGGATGGAAGGAGCCAGACACTGAGTGAAGTGGGCTGGAGACACCAACCACTCTCACATCCCACAGGAAAACAGGCCAAGGAAAATCTGATCCACAAACAACAATTACCAAAGGCCAGGGGTTAAAATGACCGAGGACTGGCTGATCCCTGGGGGAAGGCACGCCTGGAGCTCCAGCACACAGCACTCTGGAGAACACTGTGGCATCTGGAGCCTCTCTAAAGGACAACATCCATATCCTGAGTCCAGAGGCAGGGACGTTAAAGAGCTTTGGCAGAATTCCCACAGCTCCGTGTATCCCCAATGATTTAACCTAAACACTCCCAGTGCTGCAGTGGGAAAGGCTCTGCCAGAGACCAGGAGGAAACTCCTTGGACATCAAACCTGCAAGGAGGTGTTGCAGGACATGGAAGGAGATGTTCTGCAGGAACTTGGGAGCTCGAGATCTGCCAGGAATCCTCTGCCATTGGTCTGTGGTAGAGACTCCAATTCCAAGTGGAGCTGTTCCAAGCTCTGTGACTCCAGGCTGGGATGTTCATCCCAGAAAACACAAGGTTTCCTTTTCCCTTCTCCTCTTGATAATGGATTCTGCATCCAGGAGGAATTGGGAATTTAACCAACACCATCCCATAATCCTGGCTAATCCCATTCTCTAATTAATGGGCAATGGGAAAAGACAGAGAGAATTTGAGGTTTCAAAATCAACCCAGGCTCAGAAATGGAGCAAGGATTAAGACCAAGGTTATGGAAATGGTCCAGGTCTAATTCATTCCCTGCCAAGAGAGCAGTCCCTGCTTTGGGGGTGCCCTCATTGCCTTTGCCACAGAGGAACCCCAAAGGATTCACCCCACACCTTAAAACCAGGGATGGGGGAGTCACAGAACCCTGGAATTGTTTGTTTGGAAGGGATTTAAATCCCATCCTGTTCCACCCCCAGGGACACCTCCCACTGTCCCAGGCTGCTCCAACCTGGCCTGGGACACTGCCAGGGATCCAGGGGCAGCCACAGCTCCTCTGGGAATTCCATCCCAGCCCTGAGCCACCCTCCCTGGGATACAAATATCAAAGGTTTTAATACAAATGTAAAGGTTTTAATACAAATGTAGAGGTTTTAATACAAATGTAGAGGTTTTAATACAAATATCATAGGTTTTAAAGGCTCTGGCTGGGCCCAGGAGCAGCCTCGGAGGGAAGGAGTGTGCAGAGCAAGTCAGACACTCCCAGAGGAGCCTGGACAGGGATTTGGGCTCTGCAGTGCATTTATTGTTAGAAATCCATTCACAGATTTACCCAGAATTGCCCTGGAATACATTTAAATACTCAGATCTTTTAGCACATACCTATAAAACCATCCTGCACCTCAGCGAGGAAAGGCTGCAGGAAATTTAAAATAAACAGTAGGGTGAGGGAACATCTCCCAGACTTGGCCCTGATTTTCATAGAAATCAGCTAGGTTTTTTAGAAATGGAGGAAACAAGAGTCAAAGAATCTCTCTCAGCAGTTAGCTGTGATCCTGTGAGATGCACCAGGGTTGGAATTAATCCAATAAACACAAGGCACAGCTCCCTGTGCACAGGTAAGGACGTGGAGAGACACCTCCAGTTCTCCAGGACACCAAATCCTCCCTCCAGCACCCAAGGAAAGATCCAAACAAGACCTAAAATGAAATTTTATGCCTGGAACTCCTGGAGCCAGCAGGTGTCTGGCACCCAACACTTCCAGCCCCTCCGTGACCGAGCCCAGGGTACCACAAACGAGCAAATGATCCCAAAAAGGTGCAGAGATTTCCCCCAAATCCAGAGATTTGACCCCCAGGTCATTCCCAGAGTGTGTTTTGGTGCTGCCCAGCGTTCGAGGCAGACAAGTGCTTTGTTCTCTGGTGGTTTGGGGTTATTTTTAGAGCCCTGGGCTCCTTTTAGTTTGCATTAAATGTCACTGGTAATTAGCTAAGAGAGCAAAGTCAGCAGTGGGGCAGCACAGGAGCAAACACACTTTGGATCCTGAATGAATGGAAAGATTTCTCCTTTTTCAGGGACTGTTTTCTTCGAGGCCAACTTTCTGTGCTCCCACTGAAGGAGAGAAGCTTTGAATCAAAATTTAATTTGATGATTTTTCTTCTCCGCTCTCATTCCACCTCCCTAAGGAAGAAACAGATGCAAAGTGGATGTAAAAACAATCACAGTAACTCCACACCAAAACTCTTTTTTTTAACCTCCAGTAAATGTTTTGAAAGCTCCAGAGCTGAACAGCTCCAAAATCCAATTTACAACTTCCCTTCCTCCCAGCCAAAGGAAGTGGGGAATTCTTTAAAAGCTCAATTTCACAGAATCTTTCAGCTCATCTCAGGACAAATGACAGGAGGTGATTTTGACTGGAAATTATCTCAGGAATATTTTATGCTCTACTTGCATGGAGAAGTGATTTGTAAAAGGTTAAAAACTGAGGAGGAGAATGCTAAAAATAGAAATATTCATCCCATGATCAGAACACATCCTTCCATATGTCATTAATGCTCATAAACACACTGCTGGAAGCAGTGCCAGGTAAGGAATTGCCTTGAGATTTAAAATTAATTGAGCAATTGTCAGCAGTTCCTTATGATAATCTAATTGATACTACCAAGCTCTGGATAACCAATACACACTGGAAGCATTGGGGATCACAAGGATTCACAAAAATTGCATTTTTAAACTCAAAATACTCAAAATGTTAAAAGTTTTAATAGAAATGCTAAAGGTTTTAACAGAAATGTTAAAAGTTTTAATATAATTGTTAGAGGTTTTAATAGAAAAGTAGAGGTTTTAATGGAAATGTTAAAGGTTTTAATAGAAATGTTGAAGGTTTTAATACAATGTTAAAGGTTTTAATACAAATGTAAAGGTTTTAATACAAATGTAAAGGTTTTAATACAGTTTTTAAAGGTTTTAATACAAATATCATAGGTTTTAAAGGCTCTGGCTGGGCCCAGGAGCAGCCTCGGAGGGAAGGAGTGTGCAGAGCAAGTCAGACACTCCCAGAGGAGCCTGGACAGGGATTTAGGCTCTGCAGTGCATTTATTGTTAGAAATCCATTTACAGATTAACCCAGAATTGCCCTGGAATACATTTAAATACTCAGATCTTTTAGCACATACCTATAAAACCATCCTGCACCTCAGCGAGGAAAGGCTGCAGGAGATTTAGAACAAACAAGGGAGCAAGGGAACATCTCCCAGGCTCTGTCCCAGCTCCACACCTCTGACACCTCCTCTGCCATCAGCCAGGGAAATGAGATAAAGTTTTGCAGGCACTCCAATAAATGTTGGACAGATTTTACTGCCTCTCTTCAGGCTCTGCGAGAGATCACAGCGAGCAGAGCCCACGACTCAGCTCTCCAAACCCAGCTTGGGCCCTTTGGAGCTCTTTTTATTGAAGATATTCCACCAAAATTCTGTGTCAGGGATGTTTTGGCCCATCCTAAAGAGCCAAGAGCTGCCCTGAGGATGGTTTGTGCCCTGGGAACGCTGCTGGGTTGAGGGGAATTGATAGCTTGGGTGTCTGGAGAGCAGAACACACACAGGGTGCTGAGGGAATATTGTTTAATTCCAGCTGGCTGATGCCTCGGGATGGTGTTTTTTGGGGTTAAACTGGTGTCAAATGGTTGGGTCTAAAATCCATTGCAGTGTAGCAGGAGGATCTCACATGGATCCTGTCTCTGGATGCTCCAAAAGGGCTTTGTTGGAGTTACAGCAGCCCAGGAGACCACAATGGGAGAGGACAGGTCTGGGACCCCCTGGTAACCTCCCAGAGCCCTTTTAAACAAGAACCCAAGTTTCAGCTTTTCTCTCACCCACAGGGACCAAAAATAATCTCATCCTTCGGATACTGAGACCTTTTGGAAGAGTAACAGAGAAAAAGATTCCTTCCCGAGGATTTGGGCCTTCCAGGCCCGTGGGCCTTTGAAGGAGAGTTTGGTTTCATAATTAGAGCTGGTTTTAATTCCATCGTGGGGCTACACCTGGTGACACCTTCCTTTGAACCTCTGCACTCTGGAAGAGGGAGGATTAGCACTTCCTTCTGGAATCTCCTGTGTCCAGCCCTGCAGAGAGAGTTTCCAAAGCACCAAAGCCATGCTTTCACCAGGAAAAAGCAAGGGAATATTTATAAACCTGCATTAGGTGACTCAGATTCATTGAGATTAAAGAGAGACATTAAAACCTTGCAGACACAAAGCTCTTAAATAGAATCAGAGAATTAGATAATCAGAAAATCCCAGAATCCCAGAATGGTTTAGGTTGGAAGGGACCTTAAAAACCATCCCATCCCACCCAGGTTGCTCCAAACCCCATCCAGCCTGGCCTTGGACACTTCCAGCATCATAATAAGCATTATCCCACTGTTGTTGAAGGAACTGAGATGTGCTGCTGCTTTGTTTAAAACTCTCACTTTCAGGAACGGAAGCCATTCCTAAATATCCTCATTTTTCCTGAAAGAAGATGGATTCACGCAGCTATTAACAGCAGTCACCACTTGGCAATCAAAAATAACTTCAGATGATGTTAAAAAGCACATTAATCTCATTCCTGAAAGGCCAGGCAGGAGCAGTTTCCTGGCAGGGCTCGCAGCAATCCTGACACACACATTTACAGTAAAGCTGGGCCTGCTCTAGGCCTAATCCAAAACTGATGGGCAGGATTATTTTTAGTTTAACCTTGGTATTTGGCTACAAGGAATGTCAATGTCACTGCTGAAGGAGGAAGGGGGGGAAAAAAAGAGAGACAGAAATAACAACTGGGTGCAAAATGAAAGCCCTGAGCGTGGCCCCAGCAGTGGCACACACACAGGTCACTGATTTTTAGGGGCTGATGTCACAAAAAGGACATTTTTGGCTGTGCCAGGGTGAAGGTAAAGCTCCAGCAGCCCAGGTGGGAATCACCACACTTAAACCAAGCCCCATTTTCTCTGTCTGGATTTTAAACCTACTCCTACAGTGCTTTATTTCTTTATTTCCTTCCTCCCTCCCAGCCAGGCCTTCCCCAGCAGTGACTGAGCACATTTTGCTTCCATGAGGGAAAGTGGCAACAGCAAATCCATGCCCTGGAATGCTGTGATCCCAGTGTCAGCCAATATTTGGGAATGATAATTCCATGGCTTCATTTGGGATTTTTTTTTTTCCTTTTCTTTCTTCTTATGGATTAATGGAATAGCTACCCCATTTCTGGAAGTGTCCAAGGCCAGGTTGGTGGGGAAATATCCAAGTGCAGAGAATATCCAACTGTGGGGAATATCCAACAACTGCAGGGAATATCCAACAACTGCAGGGAATATCCAACTGTGGGGAATATCCAAGAAGTACAGGGAA
>VZTN01017331.1:119056-136641 GCA_013400515.1 Erpornis zantholeuca
TGCAGGGAATATCCAATAACTGCAGGGAATATCCAACTGCAGGGAATATCCAAGTGCAGGGAACACCCAAGTGCTTGCCCTCAGCAGTGCCTGCCAATTGAGCCATTCCCTGCCTGCCTTTGCCTTATGGATCCCAACAAGTGCTGCAGACCAAGCTGGGGCTGTTCCTCCCTTCCCTTTCTGCCCCAATTGCCAAGCATCCCTCCCCGGGCTGGGCCTGGGGGAGGCTGGAGGGGTGCAGGGACACGCTGGGCCAGCAGCTCCCGGAGGGTGAGAGGTGAGTGTGAGGCACACCTGGAACAGCTGCCAGCAAACAGCTCTGGGCAGGGACAGAACTCGTGCGCTTTGGAACATGGCTGGGGTCGGCGCTGCTGTGGCTGCTCCCAAAGGGGCTCAGCACCCTGGGAAAGGAACACCTGAATGCCACTTGGCACCTCCCAAAATGCTTCCCAGGAGTGGGAAGGAGAACTGAACTAGGGAATATTTCCAAGTGGAGTGGCAGGGCAAGGGGGAATGGGGTGTGAGTGCAGAAGAGGTTTAGATGGGATATGAGGGAGAAATCCTTTCCTGGGAGGGTGGCTCAGGGCTGGGATGGAATTCCCAGAGGAGCTGTGGCTGCTCCTGGATCCCTGGCAGTGCCCAGGGCCAGGTTGGAGAGGGCTTGGAGCGCCCTGGGAGGGTGGGAGGTGTCCCTGGGCACAGCAGGGGTGGGAATGGGTGACTTCTAAGATCCCTTCCCACCCAAACCATTCCATGATTCCATGATTCCCCCTCCATTGCTTTCTGTGCTCATTTACCTGGTGTAACAGGATTTAAATCCCTGCTTTATACAGCCAAGTGTATCCTTGGAAATTCTCCTCTATCCTTCCTTTTTATCCACCTGGAAGGAGCCACACCAACACTCCCCTGTGTGATGGGGATTGAGGCAGACAAATCACATTAATGGGAAAATATTGACTCCACTAGAGTTAAAGCTGGAGCAAAAGGCACATGGGGCACAGCAAACAAGGAAAAATCAAATTGGAACTTGAACTTGGAATTCCACCTGACCAACTCTGCAGTTTGTCCTTCTCACATGAGGTTAGAGCCCTGCACATGTCCCTTCCCACCTGGATTCTTCTGTAGTCTCAGCCTAGAAAACTCCATGGAATTTGATAACCTTTAAATTATTAAAAGAAATGCTTTGATCTCTCATTAACATTCTGAGCTCACCAACATCCCACCCCCAGATTTCACCCAGACACCCAAACCAAGCATTTTTTCCCTTAATTTTAAATGTCTCTTTTTCTCTCTGTCTTTTTTTTTTTTTTTTTTTTCCAGAGAAACTTAATAAAAACCAGGTTTTGTTGACTGAACAGAGAAGCTGAGTGTGTAAACAAAGGAGATTCTTGTGTGAAAGTCAATTCTGTCTGGCTTCTAGGAATTCCACAGGGATAAAATTAGAAAGACCTGGACCCAACCTCGGACTTGGGCTCGGGGGGAAAATCCTGCAGCCAGCTCAGGATGGGAATCACAGCGAAATCCTGGATTCCTCAAGGATTCCAAGGTCTGGAGGTCACTCCCAAGGTAGATTTGCTCCCAGGGATAAAATGGGAAGAACTTAAATGATTTTATAGCAATCCCTGAGCCACCAGGCAGGATGCTGCAGTGACCATAATTCACCCCAAGAACTTCCAACATTCCAATTAAACAAACTCCCTCCCTGTTAATTGCTCTAGTTTTGATTTCTAATTGAAAGTATTTTGTCTTTTCATGGCATCAGCTTCACTGAACACATGGTAAAGTTCTTCTCCTGCTGTTGTACCTGAGCTCTGAGCATCTCCCACTTTTTCCATCCTTTTCCTTTGGTCTCCATCTGTTTCCTTGGTTCTTTTCCCTCCTTTCCCACTGCCTGTCTAGGATGAATTTCCCTCTCCATTTTCCTCTCTCTCACTTCCCCCAAAACCTCCACCAGCTGCATTTTTAAGGTTTTTGGCTTGGAGGAGCCCACGTGGCCTGGAATTGAGCTGGGGTCTGTTTGGATTTGGTGATTCCA
Source organism: Erpornis zantholeuca (assembly GCA_013400515.1). Classification (NCBI taxonomy): domain Eukaryota; kingdom Metazoa; phylum Chordata; class Aves; order Passeriformes; family Timaliidae; genus Erpornis; species Erpornis zantholeuca. The sequence continues at coordinate 121,092 of VZTN01017331.1, forward strand.
CTGGAGAAATGCTGATTTACAGGAGCTGATGATGGGATATGGGGAAGGAATTCCTGTCTGTGAGAGTGGCTCAGGGCTGGGATGGAATTCCCAGAGGAGCTGTGGCTGCCCCTGGATCCCTGGCAGTGCCCAAGGCCAGGTTGGAGCTCCCTGGGACAGTGGAGGTGTCCCTGGGCATGGCAGGGGTGGAAATAATTGGATTTAAGATCCCTTCCCACCCAAACCTGGGATTCCATGACCTGGCTGCACATCTCCTGGTATTTATCCAGGAACTCTCTCCGTTATGCTTCCAACCTTCCATTCCTTATTCCTCCCAACCCATGTGCCCCTTGCAGGCTGGGATCAGCATGGGCACAGCCTCTGTGGGTTGTTAGCACCACAAAACCCTCGGAATGCTGAATGCTGGCTGTGAGAGCCCAGCAGGAATATCCCTGCTGGGAGGGAAGTGCTGGACAGAGACACAGACAGGAGCTGCTGCTCCAGCTCTGCTGCTCGGGCAGGGATGGGAGAGACTCTTCCAGATGTTTCCAAGCAGTGCTTTTAATCTCCAGATCCTGCTCTGGATTCTCTCCTCCTTCCTCAATCCTCCTGCTCAGAAACTGCTCCAAGTCCCTGTAAATGTTAGCAAAGTGTTGGTTCTGGATCTGGCAATGGTGAGTTTGGATGTTTCTTTTACAAGAAGGAGGAGAGGGATCCTTCCCAGCCACAGATCCCTGCATCCCTAAGGCCCAAACTCCCTCTCTCCTCATTAATCCATCCCTTATCTGTAGAAAGGAGCCTGCCCTGGGTCCCCCGGGCCTTTCCACAAACCACTCATGTCCATGAATTTCTCAGAAGGTTTATTTATTAATATCAAGAGAACAGAACAAATCTTTCTCCCGCCAGCAGGTTCAGCTGCAGGGAACATCTCTGTGCATCTCCCCTCTGTGTCCCTGTGTCTCTCTGACTGTGTCCCAGCCAGGAATCCACAACAAGACAGAGGAAGACATTTAATTGCTCAAGGCAATCACCTTACCATCAACATTTCTCTTATTTACATTCTTTCATCCAAGCTTTCTCCTGGGAAACTACAAAAAGTTCCCTTAGCAAATGGATTTCAGGACAGGTTAACAAAAGTTTGCATTTCTCCAGCCTTTCTCTGAGATTTTTCAGAAACCCACAGCCAAGTCAGCACCACTCCTATCCACAGGAGGGAAGTTTCCTGCAAACAGGGAACCAAAGGAATAACCACAATCCCTGGAGCCTCCCCCGTGAGGGAGCAGAGCAGTGCCGCTCCTGGCCTCGGCAGGGACTCAAGCAGGCACTGGGGAGGTCTCTGAACTCTTAATTAGACAAGGAATTTCCCCTTGAGCCCTGAGCTCAGGTCCTTCTCCATCCCAGTTCTTTCCTGCTTCATGGGAGTGCTGCCCCATCCCTGCTGAAGCTCCCCAGGTTATGTTTTGTGCTGGACCATGGCCTCCATGAGCTGTGTTAGATCTCCATCCCCAGTTTGCTCTCCTGTGCAGAAGGCCAGAGCTCTCCCCAGATCATTTCATAATTCTGAGTCCCAATTCCTCCCCTTCCTCTGGGAAAAATGCATTTTTTGCAATACCTATGTTGTAACTTTCTAGAGCACATGCTTCCAATTTGAGTGTGATTTTCCAAAGCTCCTAGCACGGAACCACAAAACTTCCTCATTTCTTTCCCTTTTTATTCTCCATGTAATCCATCCTCTCCTTTGATGCTTTGGATGATCTTTCTATCTCACATCTCTGCCTCCAGCAGAAAAACTTTTCGTTGTAGCTGCGAACTTAAACCCCACAGAGAAGGACAAAAATTAATCTGGGCCATTTAGGCAGAACTCTTTCCTCTCCTTGCTTACTTCCCATTTTCCACCTCCTCCCAATCCCAAATTCTAATGTAGAGGAGAAACTTCTGATGAGCTTTACCAGTTTTAAATCAAAACTGAGAAAATCACCCAGAATTAATTGCTGTCACCGATTTTCTGAGTGGCTTTGGCCACATTTCCTTCCCAGTCTCCCAACAGATGACAGGGGGGACCAGAAGCTTCTCTGCCTCCCCCTCATCACTGGAACATCTGAGATTCCCGGGAGCAAAGACCCTTTCAGCACATGGATGGATCTCCCACTTTGGAAGCACAAACCCAATTTCCAGCCAATTCCCTTCCCTGTGTAGCTACAACTCAAATCTCTTCTTCAGCTGTGACCAATTTAGGGCCAATTCTTGAGCTCTTGGGGCATTTTGCCATCAACCAAAAGTTGGCTTTAATGTCCTTTATCATCCCCAGCTCTTCCTTGGGGATGTTCCATAAAAAGTTGGACACTGCACTGTCCAATATCCAAACCTGGGTTTCACTGGGACAGAGTCAAACCCCAAGCAAGAAGGACTGAGCCTGGTTTTGTGCTCTAGAACTGCAATAAAAGTTATTTTAGGCCTGGACACACCTTGTTATTCCTTAAACTGGGAAAAAAGCCCAGCAGGGCTCCCCAGCCGGTGTCTTTCGGGATCCTGGCTCTGTAGAGTCAGGATAAAAATTAATCTTGGTCTTTTTGGTGCCTCCAGGGGACAGGACGTTCCCAATCCCTCACACAGCAGTGCAAGTGTTTGCTTTTGCTTTGGGGGGAGGGAATGAAATCAAAAAAGAAGGGCAAACAAAGCCCAGAACAATGAAGCAAATGAATTACAGCACATTCTAGCTGGCTTCAAATAACAAACATGACCCTGCTGGTAGGAACACGATTCCCTCTCCAGTCCATGTGGAAATCAGAACAGGATGGAGACTCTGGGCCTGGGGATTTGCTATAAAACCAATGTTCAGCTGCTCCAGAGCTTGGGATGGGATTCCAGCACCTGTTTTAGTTCCCAGCTGAGGGATTTGAGCTTTATTTTGGGTCAGGAGGTGCCACTTCCCTGAAACTTTGTGGTCTGAAGCATTGTTTGGAGAAACCAACCTGGCTGAAAGGTTCCCAGATGTCATCTCCTCTCACAAAAGCTCTTTCAGGGCTGCTCACTTTGTCTGCTCTCAGAGCAGAGGCTCAGGGCTCTGAGCTCTGCTTGGGCAGGTGATCAGTGACATGGCACAGGTTTCACTCCAGGTGATCAATGGCATGGCACAGGTTTCACTCCAGGTGATCAATGACATGGCACAGGTTTCACTCCAGGTGATCAATGGCATGGCACAGGTTTCACTCCAGGTGATCAATGGCATGGCACAGGTTTCACTCCAGGTGATCAATGGCATGGCACAGGTTTCACTCCAGAGGGGTTTAGCAAACCCAGGCAGTGCCAGGGGCCCAGGGGTGCATCCAGACCTGTCTGGAAAATGTGGATTTCCCCTCCAGCAGCACAGGAGTGGATCTGGCACTGGTGGGGATGGATGGAAGCATCTGCAGACCAACCCCAGCTGGGGCCACCCTGGGCACAGAACAGCTCCTGGCTGGGAGGAGCTGCCTGAAAGCTAAATAAACAGCTTCTATTGGGGAAAAAAGTACAACCAAAGCATGCAGGAGGCCTAACAATCCTCTTCCTCCCTCCCAGGCAGAGGGGAGGGTTTGGGGTTCACACAAGGTTTGGTGAAGAGGGCTTACCCCAGGATAAAGTTACCAACAGGAGTAGCACAGGGGACCTGAGCATGGTGTGGGGTCTGGGCTTTATGGAGATCCCCAAAACATCCACATTTTCCTAAAAATTGTCTTAGTGTCCCTTGGGAATGTTAAATAAGTCAGTGGATGAGTGCTGGTGTCAGAGTGGAATGCAGAGTGGAGCTGGAGCACCAAGGCAAAGCCATGGCTCAGGTGACCTCCCCTGGCTGGGTCTGTAGGATTGCAGCACTCGGGGCAAGGAGGAGCCTGGAACCTTCTTTAGTCTCAGCAAAGGAACCTCATCTGCAGCAAATCAGGCTGGGCCACCACTGAGTTGGTAAAATCTGGTAATTCCAGGGCTTTTCCTGGGCCAGCAGCAAGGCCTGGCTTTGGGAGACGTCCCTTTGCTCCCTGGGGCTCCAGGTCCTGCCTGGTGGCTCTGCTGGGGCTGCTGCTCCCATCCCTGCTGCTTTGGGGTGAGGCCAAGGAACTCCTGGGTGTGGAGCTGTGCCAGGGGAGGTCAGGTTGGATTTTAGGGAAAGGTTCTTCCCCCAGAGGGTGCTGGGCACTGCCCAGGCTCCCCAGGGAATGGGCACAGCCCCGAGGCTGCCAGAGCTCCAGGAGCATTGGGACAGCGCTGCCAGGGATGCCCAGGGTGGCATTTTGGGGTGTCTGGGCAGGATCAGTGATCCCAGGGGTCCCTTCCCTCTCAGGATATTCCATGCTTCTACTGATGCCAGAATGATTTTTTGCCTTTTCTTTCACACCCCTCTCACACACCCTTTGATAGTTTGATGTCCTCTCAGTGCTTTTAGCCCCACACTTGTAGCTCCCCAAGGCTGAGAGCTCAGCTCAGCCCCACGGCACCGTTAAACCAGGAGAGCAAACATCCTGGGAGCCCCAGACACCAAGGGCCTCTCCAGAACACATTTGGGAACCTCAGCCAGGCCCAGCCAGGGGGAAGGTTCCTCACAACGAGGGCTTCACTCCAGCCTCTCACTGGGGGATCTTTGATAAATGTGTTAATTAGCAAGGCCTATAATTGTGTGTATTTCAGTGTGAGGTGTGCATGCATTTTTGGGGCATTCCAAGTGCTGCACCCAAAGATCCTGAAATAAATCCCAAAGTAAAAACCCCTTTTTTCCCCTTTGGTTTGAATTTTAAGCCCAGGGAAAGGCAACACTACCATGCCACACATTCCATGCAATCCTGGCCCTCTGTTCCCAGGACCCTCAGTGCCACCCGGGGCAGAACCTGAGGGCAGAGCAGGAGGATCCATCTGGTGCCGTTCAGTGAGGCTGAGCCCTTGGGTCCGCAGGGTTTGCAGGATTAGAGCACAGACGCAGGCAGGCCGTGCTTCAGAGCCCCATGACCTTTAAGGATGAGAAATAATAAGAGGAAAAACGTGAACCCTGACAAATTCATAACTCCAGCACAGGGGAAAGGAATGTATTCCTTGCACATATGAAAAAACATTGCCCAGGACACGTCTATTTTCTTTTCCATCCCGTGGCTGTTCTGAATTATGTACAGAATATTCCCTCCTTGTTTGTTCTGGTGCATTTTTGTGTGTGGGGGTACTTTGGCTGTCCCAAATGAGTTCATTATCACTGATCAAATGGATGAAACACCCTTTGTTTTGTCTCCCCAGCATCCCGTGGATGTGCTGCGTTCCTGGAGGAGCTGGGGATGCGTTTTGCTCTTCTCCAGCATCTCCCGTGAGAGGCACAAAAATCTCACTTCCCATCCAGCTTCAGGAAATGTGGATTTGGGATTCAATCCCACTGGCATTACACAGGGAGATGGGAGGTTATAAATACTCCCTTGGGAAGGGAAGGGTGAGATTTGCCAACTTCCAGCTCCAACCACCTCTTTAAAGGTGACAACGAACAGGAGTGGGACATTCATTGTGGTTATCCCGGCTGGGGCTGATGGGTGTGCTGTTATCACCTTGGGATGCAGATAAAAGGGATCAGCTTTGGGCTGGGGAAGGTCTCTCCACCCCAAAGCAAAAGCAAATGTGTGCCCAAGCTCTTGTCCAGGCGTCATCCCAAAGCAATGTCAGATGTCAGCAAGCAGCTCAAAAACTGACGGAATTCAGCAAATACCAACGAAAAATAAATAATGATGGATTTCTTTTAATATGGAAAAGTTGTCCCCGGTGTTTCCAGTGAAGCTGAAGATGAAGAAATCCCATCCTTCTGTGAAATATTCATAAAAAATGACAATAACAGAGTTTATTTTTAGCCTGTTGAAAGCTTTCCTTGCTTTGTTCTTTCCTCGTCCAGCAACAGCCACAAACCAAAGCGAAGCTTTGTTTAGAGGGAAAAAATAAAACCAAGGCACAAGAGGAGGTTCCTGGATCCCAGGCTGCTTCCCCTGCCTCTGGCACAGCCTGGCACAGTGGGAGGTGTCCCTGCCCATGCAGGGCTGGCACTGGGTGGGTTTAAGGTCCCTTCCAACCCAAAGCCTTCTGGAATTCCGTGATTCCCTGATGGTATAAAAATTGTATAATTTATAATTATGATATATAATTATATATACAATTATGTGTAATAACTGTATAATTTAAAATTGTGATTGTATAAAATACCTCAGGATGATCTTTTTTTCCCTGGATTCACCCAAATAATCTTCTGGATAAGACTGAATTGCCTGCATGTTGATAATTGCCTGCATGTGAAGCTCCATGGATGTATTTAAATGTTGCCAAGGATTTTTCCTCCTTTTCACCTCTCAATATCCGATGAAAGCACTGAACACGAAGGTGATTTTCTTCTTTCTTGAGAACAAAGTATTTGGCTCCCTCCTGTGGGCTCTGGAGCCGTGAATTCCCCAAACATTGATTAAACAAGGCAGGAGCAGCAGTTAATCCTGAATCCACCCTCCCTGGCAGACTCCAGGGCTCACTGGGCCCACAGAGATTTTCTGAGCTCCAGCATTCCCAGGAATGCCACGGGAACGTGCACATGGCACTGTGAGGATGAGGGGGATGTGCAGGAATGGAGTAAAACACAGAAGTTTCATGGAATGACAGCAGCAGTAAATCTCCCTTCCCTTCCCTTCCCTTCCCTTCCCTTCCCTTCCCTTCCCGTTTTTCACAAGAATAATTTCAATTTCATCCAATATTGAATTTAATTCAATAATCAGGCTATAACATGCGAATCTCTGAGCAGGGATCTCCTGCAGTTCTCTTCGGGGAGACCTCAAAGCCAGACCAGGGCAGGAGAGAACAGAGAAAACACAAAATGAAACAGTTCCAGCTCCAGGTGTGGCAGAGGCAGCACAAAACGAAACAGTTCCAGCTCCAGCTCTGGCTGGGAGCTGAGGCTCTTTGGGGACCTCATCCCTTATCTGTGGCATTGAGAATTCCCTGCCCTTACCTGGCAGGTGCGAAGGAGCAGAGGAACATCCCCGAGTGCAGCTCACCTGAGCAGGCTCTGGATGGCAGCAACACCCAGCGCACAGCTCCAGGAGGGAATTGCCATCCCTGCCGAGCGCCGGGACCGGGACCCGGCATGAGACAGGGACCCGGCATGGGACAGGGACTCGGGATGGGACAGCCTGGGGACACAGCCGGGACCGGGACCGGGACCCGGCATGGGACAGGGACCCGGGATGGGATAGGGACCTGGCATGGGACAGCCTGGGGACAACAGCAGGACAGGTACCCAGCATGGGGACAGCATGGGGACAATGACAGGACAGGTACCTGGCACAGATACCCAGCACAGGGACAGCCTGGGGACACAGCTGGGACAGGTACCCAGCATAGGGACAGCCTGGGGACAATGACAGGACAGGTACCTGGCACAGGAACAATGCCAGGACAGGTACCCAGCATGAGGACAGCCTGGGGACACAGCTGGGACAGGTACCTGGCATGGGGACAGCCTGGGGACAATGGTGGGACAGGTGCCTGGCACAGATACCCAGCACAGGGACAGCCTGGGGACACAGCTGGGACAGGCACCTGGCACAGATACCCAGCATGGGGACAGCCTGGGGACAATGGTAGGACAGGTACCAAGCACAGGGACAGCCTGGGGACACAGCTGGGCCAGGTGCCTGGCACAGGGACAACAGCAGGACAGGCACCTGGCATGGGGACACCGAGGGGACACCATCTGTGCCCTGCCCCTGCCCACCCCGAGCCCTGTGCTGACATTAAAGAGGCTGTGGAGAGAGGAGGCCTCACCTCGTTATCTTTCCTGTTCTTCCAGAGCTGCTAGGGCACACCACCCCTCATTAATTAATCCATATCCTCATTAATTAATCCATATCCTCATTAATTAAACCATACCCTCATTAATTAATCCACACGATATCAAAATCAGAGCTCACAGCGAGGGCAGCCTGCAGGCCTACAGATCTCCTTCCACAGGCAAGAACACACTGAAGGCATTTTCAAGGCACCTCTAAAAGCACAAGCTCTGATTCTCACCTTCCAACTGTCCCAGCTCACCAAACCAAACTGAGCACTAACGTGGAAAAATGGAGTTATTTAGGTTGGAAAAGACATAATAATAATAATAATAATAATAATAACAACAATAATCATAATCATAATCATAATCATAATCACACAGTAACTGCTCAAAGGGGATTTTCTCTGTTCCTTGAGGCAGCTGATCCAAATATGACTGAGGAATAATTGAAGTGTGATTTCCATGTGTTTCCCAAACGTAGTCCAGCAGCTGTTCCAGGGAGGCTTTCTGGAACATGGGATTATCAGTAACCAGCAGTTCCTGTCTAGCCCTAATCACCAGGTAATAAAAGCTGAGTAAGAACTGCAGTGACAGTTATGCCTCTGATGAGGACACAGGACACTCTGTTCCCCCGGGAAAAGGGCTGGATCCTGATCTCTGACCTGCACTCTCTTTTATCTCTGATTTATGGTGTCCTGGGATGGAATTCCCAGGGGAGCTGTGGCTGCCCCTGGATCCCTGGCAGTGCCCAAGGCCAGCCTGGAGCCCCTGGCACAGAGAGAGGTGTCCCTGCCCACGGCAGGGGTGGGAATGGAGGGGATTTAAAATCCCTTCCAACCCCAACCATTCCAGGATTCTCCGACAGGACCAAGCCCTCCCAGCAGCACTTGTGTCCCACAGCAGCCCAAAGCTTGTCCTGTGCCAGCAGAGCCGTGGGGAGCCCCAGGCCCTGCTCCAGTTCAAAGCTTCTTTCCCGGGAGCAGGGCCAGGAACATCCCAAACTGAAAGCACACACTGGATATGAGGTGTGTGATCTAGGTTTGATATTAGGAAGAAATTCTTTACTTGGAGGGCAGTGAGGCCTGGGCAGAGGTTGCCCAGAGAGGGTGTGGATTCCTCATCCCTGGCAGTGCCCAAGGCCAGGCTGGACGTGGCTTGCAGCACCCTGGGACAGTGGGAGGTGTCCCTGCCCGTGGCAAGGGTGGCATGAATTGGGATTTAAGGTTCCTTCCAACCCAAACCATTCCAGGAACCCAAAATCTCATGTTTTAAGGTAAACCCCACTCTCCACAAAACCATTTGAGTCTGGAAATTTAGCTTTCTCTGCTTAAATTTTACTCTTTTATGATGTGTGATCAAAACTTTGCCCTCAGCCAGCGAATCCATCCCTCTGTGCCTGAAATATCCCAGTGAGGAGAGAGCTTTCCAGAGGGCTTCAAATCCCAGTGGGAAATGTGGAACCAGGAGCACCTGGGAAGTGCCACCAGCTGTCCCTGCTGGGTCCTGGATGCTGTCACAGCCAGGGGACAGAGCTGTGAGAGGAAGGCCTATTTCTAGAGCCCTCCACAAACCAATCAGAGTTCATTGATCCATGATCAGAAATCAGAAGGCTTTATTTATAGAATTGATAGTTAGATTAGATGTTAATAAAAAAGGAAAGAGAAAGAGGGATAGAGATCCTTTCAGCTTGCTTCAGCTGCTGGAATCCTCTGTGTCTGTGTGAACAGACAGTCCCAGTGTGTGCACAGCATAAACTATGAAAACACACCCCAAAATAGAAATTTTCTCATTGGCCAAGGAGATAACAAGAAAACAACTGCAATATTTACATTTTTCCCAACCTGAGAACAGCTCCCACTGATTCAATGCTGTAAGAATCAGCGAGGCACAAAAACACCTAAAGAAATCTTTTCAGGGTTACCAAGGGGACAGGAAGGACCCACGAGCTTGGGTGGTTTTTTCTAACGGAGCTGATTCACTTCTCTCCACACCTGAGGGCAGAGATCTCCCTGAGAGTGACTCATCCTGAGGAGGTGCCCTCACCTTTTGTTTTGCAGGGTTTTTTTTTTTTATGAAAAGCTTTGAAATCATCTCTGTTTCATCTCCTTTCCTCCCACATCCTTCCTCTCTCCAGACCGTTCTATTTTTAGCAGTCATCCCTCGGTGTTCCTGTTTTGTTCTCTCAGATGAGTTTGGTGTCAGAAAATTTGCAATATTTAAGAGTGAGATGTACAGAAGAAGATAAATGTATGTAAGGAGATGTTCTGGAAGCACCAGGAAAAATATGACTCAAGGGTTAAGGACCTGTTGAGAATTGTGGATACAACAGAGCACAGTGACTTTTATTGTCTCATCCTTGCAGTAGGTGACAATTTTAGGGTTTGCTGCCAGAAAATTTGCAATGTTTAAGAGTGAGATGTGCATGAAATTTGCTTTTCTGGAAGGAAGGATATGAATCAAGGGTTAAAAACCTGGAGTTCGCTGATAATTACAGATAAACTGAGCACAGTTACACTGGCAAACAACAGCAATGGCATCTCCTGCACCTCTAACAGCACAGATGAGCTGCCAGCAGCAGAATTTCTTACTGAGGGACAAAAAAAGAAAGAATTCAGTGTCCTGCACCTCCCTCCTGCCCCCGGCAGGACAATGAGCAGCACTCTCAGACACCCCAAATGAGGAAACCAGAGACAATTGCCCAAGATGCAGGGAGGGTAAAGCAAACAAGTAATTGCAGTAATAATAACTGCAGGCTTCAAAGGGAATTAAAGGAACCATTCAAACCCAAATCCGTGTCACCACTGAAGAGGAACACGGAGATGCCAGGGGCACACAGGTGTCTCTTGTTCCTCTCTCCGTGGATAATCCTGCCCAGGGACAGGGACAAGGATTGGCCTTGGGAGCTTGGAAAAAGATTTCTTGTAGGCATTTTATGCCTCACCAGTTCTGGCAGCACCAAGTCTGTCAGAATTGTTCTCAGGTTGAGAAAAATGTAAATATTGCTGTGGTTTTGATAGTGTGCTCTCTTTAGGCAAAGAGAATTTCTATTTTTAGATGTGTTTTCATGGTTTGTGTTGTACACACACAGGGGACAGTCTGTTCACAGACACACTCGATCCTTACAGGACGGAGGGAGCTTGATCTCCCCCTCTCTCTTTCCTTTTTATTAATATATATCTATATATCAACCTATAAATAAACACCACCTAACTGCTGATCTTCAATCCATGAACTCTGAATCTTTGTTTAAAAAAGGCCCTAGAAAACGAGGGCATCATCTCACCCCCAGTGTGGGGATGTGAGCAGATAAGCAGAGCTGAGGGCACACGAATCCTTCTCCTTACAGAAATCCTTCCAGGGAATGTTTCAGCCGCGATTCCTCCGCCTTGCTTTGGACTCAGCGCCTGCGATGACGCAAATGTGGAGTCAGTGCCTTGTACCCAGCGAGGGGAATTAGTCAGCAATGTGAAACCTGGCACAGCTCAGCGCAGCCCGGGCAGCGATAAATCCTTATCTTAAGGACTTGTTAAAAATGTGTGGAGCTGTGGGGAGCGGGGGCTCGGCTTTGTTCCCTCTCTGCGATCAGATTCTTGCCCTGCGCTTTTCCTCTGTTTTATCTTGTCCTGGCACAGCTTGAGCAAAGCCCTGCGCGAAAGGGAAGTCGGAGCACTGATCAAAATATCTGCGAGGGTGAATTTCGGTTCTGCAGAACTTCTCTGAAGCGTTCCAGCAGCACTGAAATCCCCAAATTACGTTAATCTCTAAATTTTTAATAGCGTGATGTGCTGAGAAGCCTGAAATGCCACTGTCACTTCGGGGCAGGATGATGTGGCCTCTAAACCACTCCTAATTCCTCCCCCGGCTCAGTAAAACTTGGCCTGCCCTCCTTGGCTTTTAGGCTCTGTATTCCCAGAGAACTTGGAGAGTGATCCCTGCTGATCCTCCCTCCCAAATCCCCCTGGGACCTCCCCCTGGAATTTAAATCCCAATGTTATCCCCACCTCAGCCCAGCCCTGGTTATGCTCCGCTGTTTCCCACCTTGTCAAACACATTCATTAATATTTATGCAGCTTTTAAGACGCCTTGGCCAGCCTCCTGCAATTAATCATTTACTAAACTGCTAATTGAGGCAGCTCAGTGAGCGTTCTGGTGTCACAGGGAAAACTCCAATCTCTTCAGAACGGCTTTAAATGCCTTTAAAAGCTGCAGCCGGGTAACAAAGCCTCACATTTGGAGTCTCCTGCGTGGAGTTTGATCCTCAGCTGGTTGTTCTTGGATGAAAAACATGGACCCGTGAGGGAAAAGTTCAGAAATGCTCTCAAAAAGGATTAAATACGCATTCCTGATCAGATGAAAAATGCTATTTATTCTATTTTTGCCCTAGAAATGAGAGCTTTGTGGTTGGAAACGCTGAATCTCTTCTCTGCGTGTCCCTGTTCTTGTCCCTGGGACACCAGGGACAGGTCTGTGTCCCTCTGAGTGTCCCTGAGCACATCCAGGGACAGGTCTGTGTCCTCTGAGTGTCTCTGTGCACCTCCAGGGACAGGTCTGTGTCCCTCTGAGTGACCCTGAGCACCTCCAGGGACAGGTCTGTGTCCCTCTGAGTGACCCTGAGCACCTCCAGGGACAGGTCTGTGTCCCTCTGAGTGTCCCTGAGCACATCCAGGGACAGGTCTGTGTCCCTCTGAGTGTCCCTCTGTGTCCCCAGAGCACCTCAGCTCTGTGCCAGGGCGGCACCAATGCACAGACAGGGAAAAAGTGGTTGTGATTCAGATATTTCCTCTCACAGAGAGGTGGGAAAAGCTCAGATTATGTGAGAAGCAGAGCAGGGTGTGGGTGAGGACAGGAGGGAAGGTGCCTTTCTGTGTCCCTGCCGTGTGTGGGAGCAAGGAGTGGAAAGGAAACATTCAGGAAATGCATCTCAGCCCCCAAAAATGGACTTTTAGGGACCTGCTGTTGCCATCTGGGCAGGGGTTGTGAGGACGAGGCAGGAGCACAGGAGACCAGACTGGAACAAAAAGTTCTTTAAGGCTTCATCTCCTACAAGAATTCCACCCATCCCCTAAAGTTTTGAAAGGATAAAATCATGAGGTTAATTTTAAAAAGGGCACAGAAGTGGGGGTTTTAAAGTTAAAGATTTTAACAAAAGGAATGACCAGTACTGACCTCCATGACCTCATTTTTCCCTGACAGAACTTTTCCAGGGAATTGTGAATCCAAAGCAACTCCAACAAGTACAAATAACACAAGGTGGGCAGAGAACCCTTGGCCCACATTTTTGGCCAATGTCACTGTTGTGGCGATTCACTCTCAGCTCTGATTTTCTGAGCTGTGCTGAATAAATTCCAAATATTTCAAAGGCACCTCCTGAGGCTCGGGTTTGCTTTGCTCCACACAGGGGCACACGTGGCAGCTGGGGACACACTGCAGTTGGGATCATTTCCCAACCAATTTCATCCAGACAGGGAAATTTAGAGGATAAATTGCAGGGCAAACAGAGCTGGTTGGAGAAGTCCTTATCTTGGCCGTTGTCTGAGTGACCTGGCTCCTGGTTTTCCCTCCCATCAGAGGTTGGCTGCCACTCCAAGGGGTTTTTGTCAGGGAAAACTGACAGTGGAAGAGAGATTTGAAGGATAACTTCAAATTAACTTCACAGGTCTGGTGAGCTGCCGGAGGCCCTGGGGCTTTTCTTCCTTCTGTTCGTCATGTTGGAAAGAATGCAGCAAGAGATCTTCTTCTGCTGTTTCAGAGTTGTTTATTTTTCTTATCAAAACCTCGGAGNGGAAAAACCACACCCAAAAATCTCCATCTTGTCTCTATATAATACATAGAGCAAGATCCTAAAACCAAAACTAAACTCTCTGTGGTTCACTAAACAAAAATCTCTTCACCTCTCTGGTGCATTCAGGCTCTCCCAAAAGTGGAGGGAGCTTCTCCCAAAGCCTAGGTCGCTGGCTAGGCCACTTTTGAGGAGCTCTGGGGCTATAAAGAAACCACCAGAGGAGCAGGAGAAGCTTTCAGGCTTCCCTGGACTCTGACAGTGAGCTCCATGTCCTGCCTGTCCACGGGCACTGGTGTAAGTGGTGCCTGCTGGTGCAGGGCTTGCTCGTGGGCAGGACACTGGCAGGACACTGAGGAATGCAGCATTCCCTGGAATGCCAGATCCAGCTGCACAGGGTGGGAAGTGGAGGAAAATGATCAATATTTCCTGGGTCAGAATGATCAGTGATCAAATCTGTCCCGGTCTGAGATGATTTTAGGCCAGGCTGGAGCTTGGAGCAGCCTGGGGCAGTGGGAGGTGTCCCTGCCCGTGGCAGGGGTGGCACAGGAGGGGCTTTGAGGTCCCTTCCAGCCCAAACCATTCCAGGATTCTGTGACATCTCTGCCCTAATCAGGGTGAGAAGGGCAGGGAGCAGCCGATGGCACTGCAGGGATGTTCCTGCTTTGTTTAGGGGATAAACTGCCACGGTTCCCTCTCCAGAGGTCACCACGAGCATGGAGTTTTCTCACACCCCTCACACAAAAGCTTTTGTTGGAATTTTCCAGCTCTTAAGCTCCCATTCTTCCAAGGAGGGGCTTTTCCTTTCCTCAGGATAAAGGTGGGGTGCCAGGGCAGGAGATTACTCAGAACACAACGGTGACACCAACAAAAAGCTCATTATGTGAGGGACAAGGGAGACCTTTAGCCCTGGGCTCTTCCCTCTCTGTGTCCCTGCAGGTCAGGGAGTAACAAAAGAGAAATCAGCTCTTAATTCAGGTTAATTCAGCATTCCCTGGAAGCAAGAATGTCCTGAGAGCTCTGGATTGATCCAGGCTGCTCTCTGCAACCAAGTTTTGGGCTGAGAGGGGGTCAGGCTCTTCTAGAAGATGATGGGACAAGGAGAAGAAGGGAGTTCAGGTTGGGAAAAATCTCTTCACTCAGGAGGAGTTAAGCCTGGCCCAGCACTGATTTTCTGAGCTGTGCTGAATAAATCCCAGGTTTTTCGAGTGACACCTCCCAAGGTTTGCTGTGGTTGGCACAGGGGCACACGTGGCAGCTGGGACAGTGCCCGGGGTGCTGCTGGGGTCACCACCCTGCAGGGGCTGGAAAAACGAGCAGATGTGGAATTTGGGAACAGGGATTTGGGCAAAGGCTTGATGATGATCCTGGAGGGCTTCTGCAGCCTTGGAGACACCAAACTGCTCCCAGCAGGGACTAAAACACCTCCAAAGAGCAGGAAGCAGAGATTTGAGAGAGCTCTGTGTTTGGGAATGACACTTGTGGCTGTCACACAAAGGAGGGGGAGCTGGGGATGAAAAATCTCATCCATTTACCCAAATATGGACATGAATTACCCAAGGAAGATCCATCTTTGCCACCATCCCTTGGCTTTTCCCACTTCAGTTCCATCCTGGCCCCTCCTCAGGGGCTGACCCAGACCCATCTCCTTTTCCAACAGCTCCAAAATGCAGTTCCAGGTGCTCCACTCTTAGCTCAGCCACAGCAATTCCCTAGAAGGATCCCAGTGCCACATCCCAATTTCCAAGGAATAGCCACAACAAATTCCTACCCTTGATTGCAAATTCTCCTGAATGCTGACAGCCACCAAGGTTGAACACACAGAGGAAGTTTTGCTCACACTGTTTCATCACATGCAGCAGAATTTCCTACTCAGGAAATTTAAAAAGTGTGGATTTCTGCTTTTAAAATGCAATGAAAATTTTTAAAAATAGAGAAAAAAAATTAAATGAAATATAAATATAAATATAAATATAAATATA
>VZTN01017331.1:136656-172705 GCA_013400515.1 Erpornis zantholeuca
AATATAAATATAAATATAAAAATATATAAATATAAAATAAAGTGCAAAATAAATCAAAGACTATACTGAGGAATAAAGCCCCAGGAGTTATTTATGTATAAGAGAGTAAGAACCCATTGCCATTCAAGAAAACAGAATTTTCTCTGCTATTTTTCCACTTTTATTCATGTCCTTACTGGACTCACCTTGGAATCTTTCATTAAATTGGATGCCTTTAACACAAATAAAAACCATAAAATTTTTATTCATTTTCTTTTCATGTTCTAGAGCTGACAAGAGTCCTTAAAAGTTACAGGCTTCGTTTATAGAATAATTGGGTAACTGCATCTCCAAACTTCTTATTCCTTAATGTTTCCTTCTCATTAATTCTCTTTTACTACTTCGTGGCACCAGTAAATGTGGAAATACTGCAAAATCAGCCTTTTTAGAGGCATTCTGGCACCTTTGAGCCCAGAACTGCCCAAGCCCAAGATGCTCGGAAGAAAACAAAATTATTTTTTAAAAAATGTTTGCCCGAAATTTTAGGAAATTTAAAATAATAAAAAATTCTGGCTTCAGATTCGTAACTTTAAGAGCTCCCAAGGTTAGTGTGCCCTTCTCACATTTTTATGATTGAAAACAAGAGGAAAAAAAAACCACATTAATTTTACTGGGAATCAGATCCGAGCTCGGAAATCTCTCCCTGATTTATTTTAAGCAAGAGCTTGGAAATGTTTAACCCAGAATGGCCACAGGCACAAAGGCAGAGACTGCCCAGGGTATTTGCTCAGGAGTTTAATCCTCTCAGGGCTGTTCTCCTCCTCTCTTATCAACACAGACACACCAGGAAGGCTCCAAATGTTGGCTCTGGATTCCAACGAAACCAAGACCCAGGTGAGGAGCCACAAGTTCAAGTTCACAGCAGAATTTGAGGTTTTTTTTTTGGAGGGGTTGTTTTGATATTTTCTTTGGTTTGTTTTGATATTTCTTTCTGTCTCCATGCACAAATCAAAGCTCATTGAATCATGGAATTGGTGAAGAGCTTTAAGATCATCGAGTCCAGCACCACAGCCCCCAGTGCCACATCCACACATTTTTGGAACTTTTTCAGAGTTGGGAACTCCACCACTGCTCTGGGCAGGGCTTCCCAACCCTTTCCATGGAGAAATTTTCCTTAATATCCAATCTAAACTTCCTCTAGGGCAACTTGAGGCCATGAGGGAAGTTTCCTCTCATCCTGACACTTGTTCCCTGGAAAAGATTTTGGTCCCAACCTGGCTCCACCCTTCTGGAATGTTCTCCATAATCCTAAGGGTGGCAATGCCAACAGGAGCAGCTCAGAGGCTGAATGTGCAAAATGTGCTCTGTGCATGTGAGAAATTCATCCTTGGCAGCAGGAAACCCTTAAAAGGCTTGGATGAGGGATGGTGGTGCCAGGAGTTGGTGGCACCAAGAGAACAGGTGTCCAAAAAGTGTCCAAAATGTCCAAAAAGTGTCCAAAAAGTGCCCAGAACCCAAGCAAAGTTAGCAGGAATGGCAAGATTTGGTTGAAGGTTGGATTTGATGATCTTGGAGGTATTTTCCAACCTTTCTGATGTGATTCAAAGTTCCACATCCAGGAGAGCCTCTTCCATTCCTCCTTGAGAGTGCTGCAAATTCAAAGCCATCCCCACTTTGGGCTGGAGGCAGCAGGAAAGGAACTCCTGAGGTTTTCTCTCTCATTTTCATTAATGCTTTTATGGCTGTGTTTGGGTGGCATCAGCAAACACCCCAAGATCTCAGCACTGCTTGCCAAGGTAAGTGATGGCTGACAGCACCTTAATCAAGAGCAGGGATTTGGGGGATTTGGGGGATTTGGGGGGATTTGAGGGATTTGGGAATCTTTCCTGCTGCTGTCAGTGCTGTCAGAACCTCGAACAAATGAGCTGAGGGAGAGTAAAAAGGAAAGACCACGACAGCACGAGCCACTGACCTTGGAATTCCTGCCATGGAGCACATGGAATATCTCCTGCAGTGCTGGTGAGATGTGTGGAGCTGGAGTGAAATTCCTGCTCTGTGCTGCCTTCTCTATGAAATCTGTCATTAACTCTGCCTTGTGAAAAGAGTTTTCATTGTTTTCTCCAATTAAACCAGCAAAAATAGCAGGAAAAAAATGGATTTGCAGTTCAAAAGCCCCCAGCTCATAAAGGCAGTATTCTGTAAAACTGACCAAATTAAATTAAGTACTTTTGGAAGTTTGTTTGGCTCCATTTAATTTTCAGACTTTTGCCTTCTGCAGGCAATAATTGGGGAGGAGATTTTCTTTGGAATGTCCCTGTGCACACTTGGGCTGGCCCTCAGCACAGGCTCTTTGAGCAGCTGGTTAAAAACTGCTCCCCTACCCACAGCACTTTAAAGCAGTCTTTGCTTTGCCTCCAATTAAAATGCCCCAACAGGCCAAAAGTCACAAGGAAAGCAGGAAAAGCTGGAAAATATATTTTGGCTGAATGACATCCATTTAATCCTGGCTTTGGTCCAGCTTAGAAAGCAAAATAAAGGCAAGTTGGAAAATGTTGGGTTCATTGACAGCAGAGGACAATGGAAAAAGCTCCTGCTCCTCTCTGGAGATGTGGAGCAGCACAGCAGGATTCTGCCCCTGCCAATCCCCAGCCCCCAAAGTGTCAGCCCAGGGCTGGCTCCTGTCACCTGCAGCCCTCCCACACCTCCTGGGAGGTGTCGAGGCAGCTCCAGAGCCACAACCCAGCCAGGACAGGGCAGGGGCAGCTCTTCCTGCCAGCCCTGGCTGCTCCATCGCCCTTTGCCGGCCGCTGCTGTGCCAGGGTAGGATCCCTGGCAGGGAAGGGGCACAGCCCGCAGCAGGATGGAACCAGAAGGTGCCTGGGAATGGCAACCTGCTCCCCATCATATGACTGGAAGGGGCAGGAACATTCCTCAGACAGATGAAACTCGAGAGCTCTGCTGTTTGTCTCGCAGTCTCACTTCTTTTCTGGCTGATTTGGATCTGGAAATATTCCATCCTCTGGCCAGGGGCTTATCTGATGGAAGACAACAGTGCGTGGAGTGAGCAAACAGGGCTGAGCTTGGCCTTTGTTCCTCCTGCGGTGCCCGGGGCCTGTCCTGCTCCCAGGGCAGGGGGAGGCGGCCCGGGAACGTGATCCACACGAAACCAGTTCTGATCACAAGGTGAGGGATGGCTTCTTGTGGGTGTTCGGAGTCCAGGAGCTGTCCCTGTGGCACTGACCCCCAATGGCCAAAGCACTGCACTCTGCTCTGATTGCTCATCGCTTCCAGTCACGGACTATTTGCACGTCTTCCTTTTCTTTTCTTTTCTTTTCTTTTCTTTTCTTTTCTTTTCTTTTCTTTTCTTTTCTTTTCTTTTCTTNCTTTTCTCTGAGGTGCCCAGAAGCAACACAACATCATTAATGGAGGCTTTAGGCTGCTTCATTGCAGACACCACTCAGAGCCTGAAAACAATTCTTCATGTCACTGCAGACTTCCTGTGAGGCTTTGAGGCCTTAGTCCTGACCTCTCCAAAGTCCTGCCCCAGTAAAACCAGGATTAAATACCTGCTTTAATTCACCTCCTGTCTTTGGACAGTGCAGCCTCTTTAAGAAAAGGAATGTTCAGATCAGGACTCAGGACTGCCAACTCCAAGCCTTCAAAGCCATCAACCAGGCTTAAAAAATAACAGGAGCCAGGAGATCAAAATAAAAAAGAAAGAATCGATTTGGTTTTTTTCTCTTTGCTTTCTCAGTTTTACATTTTTCCTGTTTTTTCAACATTTATTTTTCTTTCATTAGAGTTGCTCTCATCAAAACATCAAAACAGCAGCTCAGTAAAATGGCAAACCAACAGAACCAGCTGGGAATTATCTTCCTAAGTCCATGTCCTTTCTCAAGGGTGAAGCTCATCCTGAGCCCAAAGCTCTGGTGCAGAGAACCACCCCATTGGTACATCCAATTCCCTCATCCCTAAGACAGGAATAATCCAAAAGACCAAAATATTCATACTGACCTGACTGTCCAAGTGGTTTAAGTGTTTATTTTAAGGGTATAAACCTTTACATTAAAGGTGGGTACTGTTAGTCTGGGGTGTGGTTTTTTTTAATAAGAGGGAGGCGCAAGAGAGTCTTAACTGCATTTGCACCTGCTCAGGGTCCTCTGACCTTTAAATCCTGGGATGTTTGGGTTGGAAGGGACCTTAAAATCCTCTTCTTCCACCCCCTGGGTGGGCAGGGACACCTTCCACTAGCCCAGGCTGCTCCAGCCTGGCCTTGGATGCTTGCAGGGATGTGTCAGCCACGGATTCTCTGCACAAGCTCTTCCCAAGACCTTACAGGATGGCATCGGGAAATCCCTGGGGCCACTCGCTGCTGTCCCACCCCACCACGGACACCTGGCCCTGCACCTGTAGGCTTGTTTTCCTCAAGCACCTTCTCTCTGCTGGTCCCAGGCAGAGCCTGGCTGGTGGCTCGCTGTCCACACTGGGGGATTTCGGTCACTAATTCCAATGCCAGGAAAAGCCTCGTGCTGCAGAGGGAGCTGAGGTCGGACAGTCGCTCCTTTGTTCCTGTTCTCGCCTCGAGCGCAGGCCAGGATGACTCAATGAAGTGATCTCTGTTTGCTCTCGGTGTGTGGGAAGATCGGAGTCCATCGGGCTGGGGACTGAGACAGATTATCCAGGTAAGAGGGTTCTGCTTCCCCTTTCTTGTTTGCCAGGACAAAAAACTCCGTGTGCCCTCAGCTCTCTCCCTGAATTCCCGTGAGGAGCTCAGGGGCCTGGCTGAGGCAGAGCCACAGGCAGGGAAAAAGCAGGTGCAGGACCTTCCATGGGCAGTGAAAGAGGGAGAGGATGGGCAGAATTGTGGAATAACTTAAAAAGCCCATCCAGTGCCACCCCCTGCCATGGGCAGGGACCCTTCCACTACCCCAGGGTGCTCCCAGCCCCATCCAGCCGGGTCAGATTCACCTCATGGAGGCCGAGGGTTGGATCCACTCAGGTGAGGCCCCAACTGTGGAGCTGCCCCAGCCCTGGGCCCAGCACGGGAAGGACCTGGAGGTGTTGGAGAGAGCCCAGAGGAGGCTCCAGGGTGATCCTCCAGCTTTGCTGGGAGGAAAGGCTGGGAGAGCTGAGATTGTTCCGCCTGGAGAGGAGAAGCACTGGGGTGGCCTCATTGTGGCCTTCCATGATTAACTGCAGGAGCCTACAAGGAGAGGAGAGAGTTTTGGCAAGGCCCTGGAGGGACAGGAGAAGGGGAAATGGCTTCAACGTGATAGAAGGTAGGTTTAGATGGGATATTGGGAAGAAATCTCTCCCTGTGAGGGTGGCTCAGGGTTGGGATGGAATTCCCAGAGGAGCTGTGGCTGCCCCTGGATCCCTGGCAGTGCCCAAGGCCAGGCTGGAGCAGCCTGGGACAGAGGGAGGTGTCCCTGCCCATGGCAGGGGCTTTGGAACTGGATGATCTCTAAAGTCCCTTCCAACCCAAACCATTCCATGGCTCTGGGCCTACACATGCCCTTCTTCACCCAGAACTGAGCCCTCGTGCGTGGCCAGCAGGGCCCTGGTGGATTCCAGCCAGCACAGAACTGTGCTCAGCCCCACGTCGGAGCAGGCAGAATTCCCTGTCCCTTGGGCAGAGGGAGCCAGCCCTCACGTAGGACCAGGATAAACAATACCAGAAGCAACACCTGCAAAAAAAAAAAAGGCTCCTTAATTCACAATGATCTGCTTTGTCACTCGTGCCGTGGAGAACATTAAACAGCTCGGACGTGTGCACACAATTACACAACAGGGGCCACGGCCAGAAATGGGGCTGCAGGTGTGTTCTGAGGAGAATTAACCTTCAAAAAATCACTTTAAACGAGTTAAGGACTTACGAGAAGTTCATGGCTCTTGAGAAATCCATGGCAAGGTCCCTTCAATTAACTCCCTGCAGCCTGCAGGGTGCCAGAGCTGCACGGCCTCCATCACCCTGGGGCAGGATAATTAAGCAAAATGGAGCTAACGAAGGGGGAAGATGAAGTAACTGATTTTTGGACCTACATTTCAAAGAAAAGGGAAGGAAGGAAGGAAGCCACACACTCGTAACACCAAATATGTCTGTGATCTTCTCAGTGCAAAAAGTGCTGCTGAGATGTAAAATATTTGGGATGAGGTTTCATTAGTCAGGCTCAGATGACAGAATGTGACCTAATTAAATACACAGCAAAACCAACTCAGCTGGTGCTTACTGAGGTAGTTTCAATCACCATTTCAGTGAGAAAAAAATTATATTTACTTTATATTAAAGCCTGGTAGGACAAACAGAGCCAGTGCTGCTCTTCAGCTGAGGAGCAAGTAATGAACAGCTGGAAGGGAGGGAACTTTTCCAAACACTCAGGTCTAAAGCAACCACTGGATCATTTCCTTCAACAAAACCCCAGAAAGCAAAATATTGAGGGCCAGTAGCTGAGGAAAAGGAAGATAATTCACTTTGGGAATGTGTGAGAAAACAGAGGCAAGCACAAGGAAAAGCTTTATGTAAAGGGGAGGTTTAAAAGAGGAACGGAGCTTATCCAAGAGCTGATCCAAGGTCCTGGAAGGCCATAGAAAGTGTTTTGTTAACTCCAATGGGTTTTGGATCACTCTGGAAGAGGAAAGGAAGGGATGGGGCTGGCAGGGAGAGGCAGCTGGGAATAGATGGAGGAAGCCAAGGGGAGCAAAGGGCTGCCACACAGAGGTGAAGGTGTGTGCTTTTATCTGTATTCCCAAGAAAAAGAACCTGCAGGATGGCTTGGGATGGAGGCTGGGAGAAGGAAATGGAGGCAGGAGGAAGGCAGGTGACTGAGCAGTGAAGCAATAGAGCCGTGGTTGGCTGTGCAATCCCACATCCCTTCCTCACTCCTGCAGGAACAGGATGTGGTGCTGGGGCAGAGCTGCTGAGCTGTGCTGGGGTGGGATGGGGGCAGCAGGAGGGAGCAGGAACACAGCAGGCACAGCCCTGGCCCTCAGCTGCTTTAGCTCTGGCTCAGGGGTGGCTGAATGTGGGTCTGTTGGAGGAGACTTTTTTTGCTCCTGAAAATCCCTGTAGGTACTAAAGCACCTTTACAAACCTGGTTCAGCATGAATTTTAGGACACGGCAGAAGCAGAGAAGTGATACAAGCCCAGATTTTTCCTGAACCCTGCCAAGTGCTTCCCATACAACTCTTCTTGTACTTTAAACCAGGCAGGACTCGTGCAGATCATCAGTGTAGGGGTGAAATTCACCCTTTACTGCTTCTTTTAGCTGATCAGAGACAACCTGGGCTAAAACCACCAATATTCAGTTACTAAGAGCCGAAACAAACTTGCCAATCAATTTTACCACCCTGTGAACATAAAAACTGCTCACTTGGGCTTTGCCCAATTGTTTAGGGGCTTCAAAGAATCCCAAGCCAGCTGGGACCTCAGGAACACCTCTGTGAGCACCTCCAGGGGAAGAAGCCACGATCAGATTATTCCGGAATGGCTGAAGTGAGGGCAGGAACATCAAACGCTTCTCCGGGCACCAAAGGAAATTACATCCCATTCCCTTTCAAGTGTCCCCAAGACCTTCATCACTTCACATTCCCTTCTTCCTGCCAGCCCTTTGTTGGGATGGAATTCTCCCTTCCATCCTGCTGGAAAGCACAGCTTATTAAGAGAATTAACTCTGGAGATGGGGGGGGTCACACATCATTTTCAAGTGCGTCATGCAGAGAGAATGAGCTGAGATCAATGCTTGGACAGCAGCCATTTGTTTTTAAAACCAGTTGTTCACAGTTATTTCTCTTAATTTTTTTTGAGGCAATGGTGCAGTCCGAGAACTCCCAGTTTGTTTTTTTTTCTTCACGGAACATTTAAAATATGAATTGCCCACTTTTTATCTCGACAGAATTTAAAGGGCACCAACCTAAATGTAATGACACAACTCCTGTCTGACTCTGAGGAACTCAGATGAGCACCTGGGCGGGGAGATGTCCAAATCCTTAATGAATTCTTTCCCTGGAGGCCTCTTTCCTAACCTGGGATGGCGACATGAGTTGAAATATTTGACTGAAGTGTCCAAACAAGCAGCTGCCAGAAATTGTTATCAATTAGCACCATCCTACACTTAATAAAAGCTCAAACCCATCTGTTTGCAGCTCCCAATCTGTCCCAGCACGTCTGGAGATCCAGCAAAAATCTAAGGGGAAAGTTTGGCTTAAAAATATTCAAAAAATCAGAACTTTTTGTCAGAGAAATAGCTATTTACTGATGTTTATATGAGAAGGGTAATGGCAGTAAAATTCTCCTGTGGGTATATTTCCCCTGTAGATTTATACAGATATCTTTACTCATAAATCTACATCAATAATGAATATTTATATTACTGTGTCATGTGTATTCCTGATACTGCCATATATGAATATAAATTTATATCCAGATGATCCATTCCAGTTCTCTGTACTCTATTTCAACCCATAAAAAGTCCAACATCTCTAAAGCAGTTCTGCATTGACACTTGTGGCCTGAGAAGGTTTATTACTCCTGTGTTACAGCTGACTGAGTCAATGGGGTGCTTTTCTGGCAGGGATTTTTGGAATATCATTGGACAGAGCTCACCTGGATCATTCCCTGCTCTGCCTCCTTTATTTGATCTGAGCCCGAAGCAAACATTACTAATGGGGAGGATGGAGCAGCAAGGGCTCGGCTCAGTGTTTGTTCTGTCAGTGATTCACTGGTCCAGATTCAGGGGTAAATGCCCAGAATTAAAGCACAGCTTCACCCCAGCCCTACTGACCTGTTTTATCCTAAACTTCCCACGAACTCTTCTTCCTTCCCACTTGTTTTCTCTCAGCTTTCTTTTCAGCTCTTATCATCCACAAATAGATGGAATCAGGATCACCTCAACCATTCTATAATTCAGTGACACCTCCAATCTCCATATTTCTTGATTTATTGATATTCATTTTCTTTCCCCCATTTTTGGGAAGCGAATCCCAACAGCCACGGATGCCTACCCTGAGGTTGGGGGCACGAAGCGAGCAGCAGGAACTTCGCCTGCTGTAACACTCGGTGACTTTGTTGTTGTGCAACACCTTCAGCAAACACTTCCTCCTGCAGGAGCAGGAATAAAGCTGAACCCGTCCCTGCCTCACACTCAGAGCCCAGAGGAGCTCCCGGGCAGGGCCACGCTGGGAACACCACATTGCCCCCACGGAGCTCTCAGCCACCCCAGCACAGCCCCGAGGATGGAAATCCTCCTCATTTCTGCTCTTCTGCTGCATTTCCTCCAACCAGGTACTGCACTTTTTTGTTTTAGTCCTCTGTGGGTTTTGCTGTGGATAACTGTGTGTGAATTTTTAATTATTAACTGGTAGATAATAGGGAGGAGCAGTGAGTTAAAGCTGTTGGAAAATGGATATTAGGGATATTTGGGATTTTGCTCTTTGTTTTCAAAGGAGTTCTCTATAATTCTTTATTTAGAGCAGCATTTACTTGTTTGAAAAGTGGCCATAAATTGCCTAAATGGCCACAACTGGTTGGTTTTGTGAACCACTGAAGCAATTCTTACCCTGCAAGTGAGAGGCCAATTTACCAATGACACCAATTTATCAGCATTTTGGCCATGAAGTAACAGATCTCTGTAGGAATTCAATGGCAATAATAGCTGATTTTAAATGGTTTACCATGCTTTATTTAGCTGCATGATACTTCAGGTTATGTCCAGGTGACTTCACCTGAGCACACCCCACTTCTTTTCCTCACACACACAATTTCTTTGAATTCCTGTCAACAGGGAATGGAGTTTTTCAGGGCTTGGCCTGCACAAACTTGCACAGGATTTATATCCATAATTTAACATTTAATTAACATTCAGGCACAAATCTATAATTCGGTTTTTTGAACAGAATATCTGAAAATGTGCACACTTCTAAGGTGTTATTCTTTTTATTTTCCTTGACAAAACTACAACTTCAATGTCAATAAAATCCTCCCTAATGATTTTTTTCACTTGGAAAAGCACACAAATATTTGTTCCTTATTTCAAGTTGTTGTACGAGGCCCAAGGAATTTCTTTCCTCCTTCAAGCTCAACACAAAGCCTGAAGGCAGCAAAGACAATGCACTCATTAAAAACTCCCTCGAAGAAAGGATTCATTCCAAACAAAACCAACCAGTTTTCCTCGAAATTCTGTCTGGATCAGACTGCAGGGAAGGGATGAGTTTAGTCCTGAGTCTCCCTTTAAACCTTGCCTTAACTTGAACTCTCTGGGCTGGACTTGCACAAAGGGTGTGGAGAGATGAAATTGGGAACCTCTGTTCCAAAAGGCCTGAAATATTCCTGGGATTGTTACATAAGGACACACTTGAGTCCTACAGAGAGAAAGCTAAAAAAGCAGCAGATTTTTTTGGAAAATAAACACAATTAGTTGCTTGAAAGTATAAAAAATGTTGTTGTGAATGGAGGCAGTAAAGTTGCACTTGGTGGTTGCTCCCAGCACGTGCTCGGTGCAGCAGCTCAGCTGCCACGGGATCCCTCTGCACCATTAAATCAACATCTTTATCAAGATACAGCCCGGTTTGCTCTGCAATTACTTTTGGAAAGGGTTGAATCAAATAAATCAGGGATAAAAGAATGGATGTGTTTGTTTTACTGCGACAATTTGCACGAGGATGTGCTCTGCTGTTCCAGAGAGAGAAAATTACAGTAATTGGAGGCCTCACTCCTGGAAAAACCTGGCCCTGGGGCAGGAACTACCTTGGGAGGTGCTCTGTGCCTTTGTTTCTGTGGGGTTTTGTTGGCTTTCTGGGCAGCTTAGGGGGTTTTTGTTGTTCTTGGTTTATTTTTCAAATACAGGCCCTCAAGTATTCACCAATTCAGAAGCAATTCCCTTTTGTAGGAGATCAAAGAGTTCAGGGTTTGCCTTGGTGAAAACCAACACATCCCTTGTATGAACCTATTTTCCCAAAATCCTGGCCCCCAACTGCCAGAATGAACTCCAGGGTGCTGCCCACTCCAAAGAATTTCACTCCAGATTTGCTGAGGTCCAGAGTGGAAAAGAAAAATAAATTCTTTTTATCAGCTCTGTACTTCCTCACCCAGACCTTTACAGCCACTGCAGACCTTATGAGACCACTCAAAAGCTTTCTGGGAGTTAAGGAACCTCCTGGATTCCTTCCACCTTCAACATTTTCCTAATTTCCTGCCTATCTCCCATTATTTTACCTGTCCATATCCAAATTCTGCTGTCCCTCCCTCAACCCAATTGAGCAAGTAAAAGTTGTAATTATTTATTACCACCCTCTCTTAAACTTCTGCCACAATTATTTATGTGCCAAAGCTTCCCAGAGCAGGAATCTTGCTGCAAACCTCTGCATTGTGTAAGTTTATTTGCAGATGCAGAGGCAGTCTGGGCCTGTCTGTCACGTGCTGAGGTTTGGAGATGGCTCATTCCACAAACCCAAATCAATTCATTCATGTCACTGGAAAATGGCTGGGCTGGCCTGCTGGGACTTGAACTGCTCAGAGCTGGGGAGAGAAACCCAAAAGGAAATGCAGGAAATGTTTGGACACCTGGAAGTATCCAGGGAGGGCAAATCCTCTGAAATGCAGGATGTGAAAACCTCTGGTGTCAGGTTGTGCTGTGGAGGCAAAGCAGGGGAGTGTGGTGGTGACTTGGCTGTGGGTTTTTGAGAAATCTCAGAGAAAGGCTGGAGAAATGCAAAGTTTTGTTAACCTGTCCTGAAATCCATTTTCTAAGGGAACTTTTTGTAGTTTCCCAGGAGAAAGCTTTGATGAAGAATGTAAATAAGAGAAATGTTGATGGTAAGGTGATTGCCTTGAGCAATGAAATGTCTTCCTCTGTCTTGTTGTGAATTCCTGACTGGGACACAGTCAGGGACACACAGAAAGACAGAGAGAGATTCCCTGCAGCTGAACCTGCTGGAGGGAGAAAGATTTGTTCTGTTTTCTTGATATTAATAAATAAGCCTTCTGAGAAATTCATGGACATGAGTGGTTTGTGGAAAAGCTCTGGGAACCCAGGGCTGGCTCCTTTCTATGGGGGAGCACGAGGTGCTGCAAGAGCCCAAAGGAATCACCTGGCCAGCCATGAAATCAGGTGTTTAATAAACTAAAATTGTGTTTTCACCAATCCCCATCTGTTTCTCCCCAGGGAGCACCAGTGGGAAGTTCCCTGGAGCTGAGCAATATGAAATTGTTTATCCACGGAAATTTCACACAGTGCACAGGAGAGCTGCAGGAACAAGCTCAGAGGTGGGAAAAGAGATCATTTCTTGGGTGATTCTGGGAGATGGGGAAGGTTCTCTGGAGTTAAAACACTCTTGGGTTTCAAGGGTATGGGAATTTGGGCAAACATTTGCTCTTCCAAAAGAAAAAATCAGGAGAAGTGATCCCATGTTTAGTGAAGAGGAGCTGAGGGGTGCTCAGTGTGCAGAGAATCCCTCAGGCCATCCATGGCTCTTCTGAGCTTTGAAGCTCTGCAAAGGTGTGGGGTTTGACACTGCTCATGTTTTTAATAACCTCTGGGCACTTTCCTTTGGATTAAATTAAACCAATAAATAATAAATAAATTTAAATTAATTTAAAATAAATTAAAACCAGCCGTGCTTGATGCACTTCCAGAGGGTGTTATGGAAGTGTTTGAACCTAACACCTCCTCAGCACTTCCCAAGCATGCAGGATTTGTGCTTATGGAGGTAGAAATGAATGTGCAAAGTCAAATTTGCTCCTCTAATTAAAACCCCTCAAACAGAGTGACCTCCTGCTTATTCTGCTCCTGCCAGAATCCTTGTTTTTGGTGGGAAGAGGAGGAAAAGAACACTGCTGGCATGCCAATAACAGCGCTGGTGAGGCCAGGAGCTGCAGCCGAGCATATTCTGACACTTAAATCTGTTTACAGAGCAAATACGAAGACACAGTGAAGTATGGGATCAAAGCCAACGGAGGGGAAGTGGTGCTGCAGCTACGAAAAAATCGGTGAGTTCAGCTCAGCTCTGCCCCTGTTCCTCACTGGGAAGCACTGAGGGCATTCAGGATGCCAAAAAGCAGGGATTAGAGCCCTGTAAAACAGAAGTGTTCTGGCAAATGCAACCTTTCAATGGCAAGGGGAGAGAAAGAATCCTGTCAGCGTTTTGGGAATGTGGGATAAGTGCTGGGGATGAGACATTGCCCTGATGGAGGAACTTCCCATCCTGCTACCTCCTCTCCCCCATTTCTGTCCTAAATTGTTAAATCCAATGCATATTTATTGTTTTTCTATTATCTCACAAGTTTTCTGTGACCACAAAGAGTCTGTGGGCTATAGGATTGTAGCCTGGAGTGAGAGCACAAGGGGGATGGTTTTAAACTGAGAGCAAGAGAGTTTAAATCAGAGATTAGGAAGAAATTCCTCTCCTTGAGGGTGGCT
The DNA here is from genome assembly GCA_013400515.1 of Erpornis zantholeuca. Taxonomy (NCBI): domain Eukaryota; kingdom Metazoa; phylum Chordata; class Aves; order Passeriformes; family Timaliidae; genus Erpornis; species Erpornis zantholeuca. The sequence continues at coordinate 150,048 of VZTN01017331.1, forward strand.
CAGGGCTGGGATGGAATTCCCAGAGGAGCTGGGGCTGCCCCTGGATCCCTGGCAGTGCCCAAGGCCAGGCTGGAGCAGCCTGGGACAAGTGGAACTCTGTGATCCTTCAGGTCCCTTCCCACCCAAACCATTCCATGATTTTAGGACAGACTCAATGATCTTGGACGGGTTTTCAAACCTTAATGAATTTGTGGCTCTATATTTATGTATCTCCATATTATAGATAGATAATAGATAGATTCATAGATTGATAAATTGATATAGATATTTACCTTATCACTACTCCATTTGAACCTGGAGTAACCAAATATAACCTGGCACTGACAAAATCTTCCTGGAAATTGGAAGTCTGGCTTCTGGAAGTCTGACAGTGCAGCAGAGCATTCACCACACACTCCAACAGGCCTGGTGCTGTTCCAGAGGCTGTGCAAATACAGTAGTACCATAATCAATTCATGCTAAATACAGACTGTAATTAACTGCCTGCCCCTCGTTTAATCTAATCTAAATATTTGGACTGGGGAGAGGGAAATTGTGTTATGCTAAATCCTATTCTTCCAAGAGAAATGGGATGGTGGAAGAGGGAGGGAATTGCCCAAACAGGAGTCACTGCAGATGTGCTGCTTTTAGGAAGGCATAAAAAGGGCCCCAAAAAAATCAATGTGTAATTATACATTTGCATCCAGATCTGCCAGGAGATGAGTTTATCCCAGTGAAATCAGCAGACTTTAATTGCTTTCTCCTTTTAGAAAAGTCTGTTTGTTTGAGTAAAGACTATGAACAAGCAGAATTCCCCTCCCTGCAGCTTTTGCTTCCCGAGTTTCTCCGATACCAAGAATAACCTGAGTAATTGTTTGAATTCCCCACATACTTGGTGTGCTGTGTCATCACCTCACTTCTACATGGCAACAATTGCCTTGGAATAATGACTGCACTTGGCTCCTCGCAGGGATCTCCTGGCTGAGGATTATTCTGAAACTCTTTATTCTGCTGACGGCCGACGAATCACAACAACTCCTGGGATCAAGGTAATGCAGGAAGGGTTTTTCCCTTTCACTTCCAGCCTTGAGGAGCACATGAGATTCATGGATCCATGAAATAAAGGGAGATATGAGACAGAAAGGTTTGAAATCCAGGTTTTAAGCCATTTAGGGTGGCTCTGAAGGGACTGGAAGTTGGGATTTGTCCCTTGTGCCTTTTGGGAATCAGCTCCAATCCAGCCTGGGTTTGGCTCCCAGGAAGGCACCACCTCAGTGGCTGTTGAACAACTCCTGGGTCAAATTCCAGCCTTTTGTTGGAGCCAAGGCCATCCCAAAGCTTTCAAGCTCCAGACTTTGGTCCTCCTGCCCAGCCCTGTGAGTTGATTCCCGCCCTGATCGCGGGAGATGCTGAGCCTGATAAATGCCCATTTCCTCCCGGGTCACGTTTCCAGCCACACTCGCAGCACCCGAGCCCAGCTGCCTCCTCTGAGCCCAGACAAATCAGTTCTGCACCTCCGGACTCGCTGCAGAGAGGATTTTTTAATTAACTGTGTGCTGCTCTTCCCCAAAGCTCCCACCTGGAGCTCTCCTCCAAGCTCATGATATGTGTTTTAACAACACGGTCTGGAATTCAAAGCCTAACCTTCTTTGTTAGGAGCAATTAGGAGGATTCTGAATGAAATCAATGTGCATCAATAACTCTGGGTTGGTTATTTTGGGTTTTTTTTTTCTGATTGCTCCAATTATTTTCACTCCCTGAATGGATCCTGTGAAAAACCTGGATAAACTCAAACGTTTCCTGTGCTGAACAGGGAATTCCTGCACTATGGATATTGGATTATGCTCAGGAGTTTTTCTTCTTGTATCCCCAAAGGATGGAGATAAATCCTCCACTCTCCCCCAGTACCCTTCCCCTTGTGGATGTCTTTTTCTCTGTAACAAAGTTGACATTTTGTGGTGCAAGGAAGACAAATAAATGGCAAAGTGACACCAAAAATCCAGGAGAAAACAAAAGGCACAGGGAATGAGGGTTTGGATACAAATTCTTAGAACTCCATTCAGGAAAACGCTGTGGGTAAAGTTTTCTACAATCCCTCAGTGACTTTGAAGTCTCTTTGAACACAGAAAGAGAAACCTTAAATCCTTAAGCCAATTAAGCTCCCAAACTGTTTCCCCTCTGCATGTTCAATATCATACCTGTATTTTAATCTCACTGAAATGAATGCATTTAATTGTTGGGTAATTAAAGAGCCTTTCCTTGAAATCATTTGGACTTTAACTGAGCAGAGCACAGCAGTGTGTGCTTAACTTGGAGCAGGGAGTGGGAATATTCCTTTTTTTCTGTGCTCTGCATTGACCAAAGCCCAGAATTGTTGGATTTGCCACAATTTGGGTCAGTCCACGTTGAAGAATAAAAATAATGAGTCCACAGCAAACATGGAAATGATCACCACCTTTTAAAATCCATTTTAAGAATCTCCTCATGGGAAACTTCCTCAAGGAGTGCAGTTCATTGTCATCTGTAGATAATTTAATTTGTTTCCTGGAATCCCTGGATCCAATTTGTTTTCTGAAATGCTCAGCCCAAGCTGACCCTGGGTTTTTTCCCCACCCAGGATCACTGTTACTATGGAGGGCACGTGGAGGGTGATGCTGAGTCTGCAGCGAGCATCAGCACCTGCAAAGGGCTCAGGTGAGGAGGGGTTGGGGTCCCAAGGGCAGAACATGCAGGTTTGGGGGTAAATGTTCCAACAGAAAAGAATCAGCATGGAAAGAAGTCATGTGATCTTTTGTTCAGCCTTTGGAAACTTGTTTCCCAAAGGAAAACAGAAGGAGAAGGGAGAAAAACAGTTATTCTTAGTTCCTTACAATATTTCAGCTTTTCACCTCAAATCAGGGTGAAAACATCTTTGAATTTCCCACCTGAAAAAAAAAAACCACTTTTCAACCACTCCTGTCAGCAGAAACCCTAAAATTTAAATCAAAATTTAGATAATATAATCTATTTCATTTAGATAAAATAATCCAAATAAAAATTTAAATTTAAATTAATTCCTAACCCAGCTTCTTTTTGACTGAGAGCACCCAAATCTTCCAATTGACTCAGCAACAATTAATTAATTTCTGCTTCTAAAGTGTTGCACACTCCCTCAGGCTGCTGGAACACTCCAAGGGTCCACATGGTGGAAAGAAATGCTCCCCTGACCCAAACCCTCCCATTCCAACCCATTTTTTAGTGGCTATTTTGAGACCCGTGGGCAGAAGTTCCTCATCGAGCCCCTGGGAGCCTCGGACAGGGATGAACATGTGGTGTATAAATACGAGGCCCTGAAACAAGAGCCCATCAAAACCTGTGGGCTGGTCAACAACTCCTGGGAGCAGGACTCCAGTGATTCCATCAACACCTTCAAATCCAGCAACAGCCCAGAGGTAAGGACATGCCTATCCCATCCAAAAATGGAATTTGTGGCCATAGGAAAAAGTCTAAACAGCACAAATCCCAATTTTCTGGTGGCACCACCACGGAGGACTGATTGAACACAGGGAAGTGAGGTCACATCTTAAAAACCAGAGCAAATCCCCCAGACCTGAGATTTCAGCTGAGTTAAACCCTTTACTGACAGGTGCCCAGTGCACCTTAACACCTAAATACTCATTAATATCTTATTTTACCTTCCATATCTGAATAAAATTTTAATACCCAGCCTACTTCTCATCACTTAAACCCAAACCAGTCCCATTCTGAATGACCTGGCCAAAGAAATCCCCTCAAGAATTAATAAACAGCTTTGAAACTGCAGAGGTTGGGACTGGAAAAATCTCTTAAAAGGAATTTAAAATCAATGATTCCTTTAGATGAAAGCCTACCTGCAATCAAGGAAGTACCTGGAGCTCTTCATCGTTGCAGACAATGCTTTGGTGAGTTTTGGAATTATTATTCTGTGTTTGATCAGCTCCAGAGGAGCTTCCCTGGGTATCCCAACTCATATTCCTGGGCTTCTACAGGAGCTATGAGGTTACATTGAGCCTGGCTGGGAAAAGGAATTCCTGAAGGGGATTTATTGTGGAATTCCCACTTGGAGATGACAAGAATTCAGAAAAGACCTTGCAGTGCTTGTCCTGTTGGAATATCCTGAATTGGAAAGGAATATCCTGAATTAGAAGGGAATATCCTGAATTGGAAGGGAATATCCTGAAGTAGAAAGGAATATCCTGAGTTGGAAGGGAATATCCTGAATAGAAAGGAATATCCTGAGTTGGAAGGGAATATCCTGAATTGGAAGGGAATACCCTGAAGTAGGAAGAAATATCCTGAATGAGAAGGGAATATCCTGAATTAGAAAGGAATATCTTGAATTAGAAGGGAATATCCTGAATTATAAGGGAATATCTGAGTTGGAAGTGACCCACAAGGATCATTTTCTTTTTACCCTACACAGAAGTTCCCATTTTGGAAGGGGCTGATACTGAAACCCAACACCTGATAAAATCCTCCATCAAACATAATTTTTTATAGAAAGTATGATTTTCTCTACATGGTGTGGTTTGCAAACCAATCTTCTGTGGGATATTTATTTCCTGGGAAATCCTCCTTTCCCTTTCCTTTTCCTGATGTGCTGTATTTGCCTTTTCAGTACAAGAAATATGATGAAGATGTTAAAAATATAAGACAAAGGATCTTTGCAATAGTCAACTACATCAACACGGTGAGAGTAAACAAGTGACAATGAAATCCAAGTGGTTTATAATTTTTTTTCTAGTGAAAACCATTGAAATCCAAAAAAATTTTGATTTTTTTCTATTGGAAACCATGGAAATCCGAGTGATTTACAATTTTTTCTATTGAAATCCAAGTGATTTATAAATTCTTTCTATTTTAAACATCAAACATTTTCATTGTTACATGTAGGAAGCAATGAAAACTCAACTTTGTTGTAATTTGGGAAACAATTTTACCACATCTCTCCATATTCTCCTGTTCTTTGCCTTCAGATATGAGATTTTTAATAAGAATTATCTCTATTCCTACTCTAATTATTTATACTTTAATTGTTTCTATAATACTTTAAGATATTTTCTAATCACTTTCCAAGTGACTGATTGATTCAAAAACCATAAATTGATCCTTGATTTCTTTTGCAAATTTCTTCCAAAATTCCTGGAATTTTCAAGTATTTTAACCTCATTTTAGAGTTTCTCTAAATGTGGTAGGAAATCAGATTTCATGGTTTATTTGGAGAGGCATTTTTGGAATTCAAAGCTTGGAAAAGCTTTGTTAGGTCCGGAGTGGATACTGGAAGTGGAAACATGAACAAAGCAAGGGCAAAGCTTCGTTTAATTATTACAAACTTTTAATAAAACATATTAATTCTTAATTTAATATTTTTTTAATGAATTCTCTGCAGGTTTATAAAGCCATCAACACTCACGTGGCTCTGGTTGGTGTGGAGGTGTGGACAGATGGGGACAAGTGTCCCCTGAGCAGGAACGCAGGCTTCACCCTGGACACCTTCTCCAAGTGGCGCCTGGGGACTCTGCTCAAGAGGGTCAGGAACGACAACGCCCAGCTCATCACGTGGGTGCCCTCCCTTCCCTCTGCCCTTCCCTTCCAGACACACTGCAGGCCTTAAAAATCACTCACCAAGGCCCTTTTTCATCCTTAAAAATTGCTCACCAAACCCCTTTTTCATCCTTAAAAATCACTCACCAAGGCCCTTTTTCATCCTTAAAAATCACTCACCAAACACATCCAAGGCCCTTTTCATTCCTTGAAAATTGCTCACCAAACACGTCCAAGGCATTTTTTTTCCCTTGAAAATTGGTCAACAACACATCCAAGTCCCTTTTTCATCCTTAAAAATTGCTCACCAAACACATCCAAGACCCTTTTTATTCCTTAAAAATTGCTCATCAAACTCATCCAAAACCATTTTTATTCCTTAAAAATCAGTCACCAAACACACCCAAGGCACTTTTTATTTCTCGAAAATTGCTCACCAACACATCCAAGGTCATTTTTAATCCTTAAAAATCGCTCACCAAACACATCCAAGACCCTTTTTATTCCTCAAAAATTGCTCACCGATTTTGAGGTGAGCAACACATCCAAAGCACTTTTTAGTCCTTAAAAATCGCTCACCAAACACATCCAAGACCCTTTTTATTCCTCAAAAATTGCTCACCAGCACATCCAAGGCCCTTTTTATTCCTTGAAAATCGCTCACCAAACACAGACAAGGCACTTTTTATTCCTTAAAATTTGTCACCAGTCAGTGGCACTATCCTGGCCTGGCTTTCCCCCATTCCCAACATTGTCTTGCAGTAATTCCAGGAAAAAAAAAAAAAAAAAAAGCATGTTCTTTTTTTTTTTCTTCTTCTTTTTTTTTCTTTTTTGTCATGGAGCACAACTAAATTCCTGCCAGGACACAGCAGCCAATTTTTCCAGCTGAATTCCTGCAAAAACAGGGGATGGGATTTTTTGCCTTATCTAAGACTCTTCTGGTTTTGCTCACCAAAGTTGAGTGCCCTGGGGACTGCAGCCAAGTCTGACAACATAAAGAGTCATAATGGGAAGTTTATCAGGGAAATGATGAGTTAAATTTCCCCAAAACTGTAGGAAATGACAAATTAAACCAGCACTGACCTCACTTTTCTGTCCCTGACTCACCCCAGCTCTTTGCTGAGTTTGGAGCTCCTCACTCAGCTCTTTACACCCCAAGAGATGCTTTAAATCTGATGAACCACCACAGAATTTAAGTAAATATTAAAATGAAAAGTGCATTGAATTAGGGTTTTTTTGTTGTTTTTTCTGATTAATATTAAAATAAATATTGTAATGGATCTGAAATTCCATCCAGAGCTGGGAATGAAACCTCCAGCCTGGTTAGGAAAAGAGCCCTGAGTTCAGATCCTGGGCACAGCCTTGACCTCACTGTGCCTTTGTGCTTCCTTCCAGAGGCCTGGACTTCGAGGGGACCACAATTGGATTGGCCTTCCTCAAATCCATATGCAGTGATTTATACTCTGCAGGTATTATTCAGGTCTGATTCACTTTTATTTCATTTTTTAAAGGCTTTCCTATGTTTTTTTTTTTACTCGGCCAGCGAAGAACCTTTATGAAAACTGTTGGGTTTAGGGCACTTTCAGTTCTCTGGTTCATGGTTAGGCTGTAAAAATTCACAATCAGAGCCCTGGAAGTGTCCAAGGGTGGGGCTTGGAGCAATCTAGGATTGGGGAAGGTGTCCCTGCCACGGAATTGGAAGAGATTTAAGGTCCCCTCCAACCCAAACCATTCTGGGGCTCTGGGATTTTATTTTAAATGAAGTGCAGGGGGTAAAGAGAACAAACACCATATACACACCTCCACTGCTATAAATTTTACATGATTTGTTAAAATTCTAATAAATATTTTATAAATATTTTTCTTAAATAATCAAATAGAACCCAAATAGATGCGCAGATGGTGTGAGCACCACACAAACAAACCCCTGTGAGGATAATTCCAGCGGAGGAAAAAATTGTCCTGTTTCTTATTTTCTCTGTTGTTCCTGCTTGTTGTAAAGCACACATGGAAATAAGAGCTTCTCTTGGCTCCCCAGGACCACAGCAGGAACGAGATTGCAGTGGCAGCCACGATGGCCCACGAGATGGGGCACAACCTGGGCATGAGCCACGACACCGAGGCCTGCTCGTGCAGCGACGACATCTGCATCATGACAGACACTGTCAGGTGGGGCCCGGGGTGAAAGCAGGGCTTGAAATGGGGTTTGGATAAGCTGCCAGCTTGCAACATAGCACAGGGGTTTTGTCCAGTGAAAATATTCCATTCAACTTATTTTTTAAAAAATTAGAAATGGGTGATATGCCAGGCCATTGTCAGATATTCCCAGAGAGAAACCCCCCAAAAACCCAACCCAAAACTACTTTAGTCCCTGTATATTTAGAAAAATATTTACCCCCAAGAGCTGTGGGGACAGCCACCTGCCCCAATTCTCTCCCAAAGGGTGTTTCTCCTCCTTGCCTAAGCTGATCCTACCATAAACTCTGCTGATTTCCCAACACAGCTCAGTGGTTCCCAAGGAATTCAGCTCCTGCAGCCTCCAGAGCTTTGAGAAGTTCATGCTGGCTGACATGCCCAAGTGCCTGACCAACATCCCAGCCCTGAGCAGCATCGTGTCCCCTCCATCCTGTGGGAATGGATTCGTGGAGAAGGGAGAGGAATGCGACTGTGGCACCCCTGAGGTACCTGGGAATGAGGGAATCCTTGGGAATTGCAATTATGTTAGTTGCAATTAGTTTGCAACTAAGTAGTTGCAATTAGTTATTAATTAGTTGCAATTATGTGGCCCTAACCAGGGCCAGAGTGAAGAAAGAGACTCCATTCTCAGAACCATCAGAAGGTTATTTCTTTTATTCATGCAAAGGCAAAAGCAAAAGCAAAATGGAAAGAGAGATCTCTTTCTCTTGAGATCCATGCAGTGAGTGTGTGTCCAGAATTGTCTGAGAAAACAAATGCAAGGTGCAGTTTTCCATTGGCCAAGGAACAGCCCCTTTCAAAACATCTTTTCAAAATATCAGTAACAAGCAAAGGTTGTTTACATCTGCCTGCCTGGGAAAGTTATCCACAGGCTCTCTGACCTTGACACTGTAAGAATCTCTCACAGACACAGAAATGCCTGAAAAATCCTTCATGCACTTCCATGGAAAGGCAAAGGGGTTTATCCAGGCTGGATAGCAGCTCCTTTCTGTCACTCCCTGAGCTGGACACAGATCTTGCTGAAGTAGAAGCTGTGGTCATCAGACTGCTGAGCTGGGGTGGCTGGGGACGTGCTGGGTGCTGGGGAAGATGAAGCCCTGGTTTGTGGGGAGGTGGGGACAGAGGAACTGAGAGTGGGACAAAGCCTTCCACACTTCTGAGCCAAAACCCCAACCCACTGTCCCTGCACAGCTTCTGCCTCCCAGCCCAGGGCTTGCAGGGAAGGTGCTCCCCAACAAAGGCAGGTGTGGGTCCCAGGCTCCCATCCCAGCCAGGGACAGAGCTCTGGTGTCCCTGCCCCAGCCCTGACTGCTGCTTCTGTCCCAGGAGTGCACCAACGAGTGCTGTGACCCTGAGAGCTGCAAGCTGAGCTCGGGAGCTGCCTGTGCACACGGGGACTGCTGTGAGAACTGCCAGGTGAGAGCCTTCCCCCCAAAAACACTGCCAGGTGAGAGCCTTCCCCCAAAAACACTGCCAGGTGAGAGCCTTCCCCCAAAAACACTGCCAGGTGAGACCCTTCCCCCCAAAAACACTGCCAGGTGAGAGCCTTCCCCCAAAAACACTGCCAGGTGAGACCCTTCCCCCAAAAACACTGCCAGGTGAGAGCCTTTCCCCCAAAAACACTGCCAGGTGAGAGCCTTCCCCCCAAAAAACTGCCAGGTGAGACCCCTCCTTTCCCTGTAAAAACTGCCAGGTGAGACCCTGTTAGGATCCAGTTATTATTAAGGTTCTTCAGAAATTCCTCTGCCCAAATTAAGGTGCAAACAACACCATATGCCAATGACAATAGCATGGGTTTTATTGTACAGTAAATGTGAGAGAAAAAGAAAGGAGAAGGAGTAGAAAGCAGGTGGAGGGGACAGAAAGAGTGACAGGGCCAGCTTGGTGGTGAAGGTCCCCCTAAATGTGCAGAATGCCCTGGGTTTTTATCCTGAGTCAGATGGCAATGCCCAGGCCTGTGCCCCTGGGGAGGGGGCAGTGTCTTACAGCAGACTCTGGGTCTGTTCCATCACGCCCAGCACTTTGGGGGCTCTCTGATGGATTGTGACTCTCCCCCAGCTGCCTCTCATGTGAGAGTCCTGTGGCTGTGCCCTGTGGGGCTGGGGGTGCCACAGCTGGGCCAGTTTGTGTAACTGGGGGTGGGTGTTCAGTGCCTCTGGCCAGAGGGTACAGCATGCACCCAAAACCTCCTCCTCCCCCCTCTGTTGGGGGGAGTCTGTGTAAACCTGGCTCCTGTGAGCTGTGCTCTGCCCCCACCCCAAACCTGGCTTCCCTAAGCTGAGCTCTGCCCCCACCCCAAACCTGGCTTCCCTAAGCTGAGCTCTGCCCCCACCCCAAACTCAGCAGAGGATGCTCCTCAGCCCAGCTGGTGGCTTTGTCCTTTTGGTGGATGCAAACCTTTCCCTCGGCCTGAGATGACTGAACAAGGAGTTTCCTGTTATCTAATCAGCAGTTTAACTGTCAGTCCAAAGTCCCAGGCTTCAGGGACTTTGGTTGTAGCTTCTTTATAATGAGCAAAACTTAGTACCAATGTTTGAGGCATGAACTCCTCCCCTCTCCAGCTCCTCATCCCTGCTGGGATAAAGGAGAGTTCCACCAGAACTGATGCCCTGGACTTGAATTTAACAGCACTGACAAAAGCACCAGCGTGGAATCATGGAGTGTCCTGAGCTGGAAGGGACTCAATGATCATTGATCCAGCTCCTGGCCCTGCCCAGACACCCCAAAATGCCACCCTGGGCATCCCTGGCAGCACTGTCCAAAGGCTCCTGGAGCTCTGGCAGCCTCGGGGCTGTGCCCATTCCCTGGGGAGCCTGGGCAGTGCCCAGCACCCTCTGGGGGAAGAACCTTTCCCTGAAATCCAACCCAACCTCCCCTGGCACAGCTCCAGCTGTTCCCTCAGACCCTGTCTCTGCTCACCAGTCCATCCCAAACCACACCACCACCATCAGCTCCCTCACTCTTCCACCATCCTGGAGGGCTGAGCCCTTTGATGGGCCACTTTCTCCTGGGGATAAAAGCTGACACAAGAACTGACACGTCCAGCATGAAACAGGATATGGATCTTGCTCCTCACACAGCCTGAGGAGTGAGGAGGAGATTTTCCTATTTATTTATTTTTAGGGATCTTTGCCCTATTTTAACCCTTATTTGGGTGTTTTTGAGCAGTGTGGAGTGTGCTGAGCGTGGCGTTTCTCCCTCCCTCAGTACAAGAAGTCGGGCTCGGTGTGCCGGGCGGTGAAACACGACTGTGACCTGGCTGAGATGTGCACGGGGAGCTCCCCCAGCTGCCCCGAGGATCGATTCCGGGTCAATGGCTACCCCTGCAGCTATGGGGAGGGGTACTGCTACATGGGCACCTGCCCCACCCGCGACAGCCAGTGCAAAGCTGCCTTCGGACCACGTGAGTGCCCCGGGGCTGGGAAATCAGCTTCAGGAAATCTCTCCTTCAGGAGAGAAGGGAATTCTGCATCTCCCAACCCTCAGATCTGTTGTACGTCAGTGTCACTCGAGAGCACAGGATGAGCACACACACACACACACAGGTTGAGGTGTCGGAAGAAGAAGAAGGAAGTTTTATTTTTCACAGTTTTTATACAATTCTTTGAGACCCCGTGGATTGGATAGGGAGATCTTCTCCTATCCATCTCCATTGGTTCGGACAGAAGTCTATCAAAAACCTCTTTTATTATGAATGGAATGAAAAACAAGAAAGATGTTAGAGAAACACATCTTGTTTGTGCAGGATTTCGTGGGAACTCCAGAGTGACTTTTCAAAACAACCAGAACACATCTGACTCCAAATTAGATTAAATTAGGCTGAATTTCAGGGTGACACCTCAGGAACTGCCCATCCATAAAATTAAACCCTACTTTTTAGCATAATTAATGATGATTTCTGTATTTCAGTGAGCTGCAGCTCAGGGCCCAGCGTGCTCTGAGCGTGCAGAGAAATGGGAAGTGGGGAGTGCATTCCTCTTTCACAGAGTGGGCCTGAGGTAGCTGGAATGGAGCTGGGGAAGTGGTTTTGGCTAAATAGGAAGAGGAAATGTCTGTCCTGCAAATTAACAGCCAAATTTGGCACATCTGCGTGCTTCTGAAAGGAGCATCTCCTTGAACTGGGGAATGGTTTGGGCTGAAAGGGCCCTTAAATCTCATCCAGTGCCATCCCTGCCAGGGCAGGGACACCTCCCACTGTCCCAGGCTGCTCCAAGCCCCATCCAGCCTGGCCTTGGGCACTGCCAGGGATCCAGGGGCAGCCACAGCTCCTCTGGGAATTCCATCCCAGCCCCTCCCAAGGAGGAATCCCTTCCCAACCTCCCATCCATCCCTGCCCTCTGGCAGTGGGAAGCCATTCCCTGTGTCCTGTCCCTCCATCCTTTGTCCCAAGTCCCTTTCCACTCTCCTGGAGTCCCTTTATGCCCTGGAAAAGCCTCCAAGGTTTCCCCAGAGCCTTCCCTTCTCCACGCTGAAGTGCCAGAAAGTCATTTATGCCCGAGGGCACCGCAGTGGGAAAGGCATTTCCTAAGCAAGGAGAGGAGCTGGAACATTCCCAGGTGTCCCAGGCAGAGATCCCAAACTCATCCTGCTGCCTTTTCCCCCTGCAGAGGCGACAGATGGCCCAGCCTCCTGCTACCACGTGAACGAGAGGGGAGCCTACTATGGCTACTGCAGGAAGGAGAAAGGGACTCACATCCCCTGCAAGAAAAAGTAAGCACTGGGTTATGGAGCTTGCTGGGATTTAGGAATGGAGGCTGTTCAAGTTAGGAGAGAGAAGCCAGGGGCAGCCTGTTGTAATGGCACAGCCCTGAGTGCCTCCTTGTGCTGTCTGAAAACTGTGGGAAATAATTTCTAAGAAAAGCATATTTAAATCATGAGGTGAGAGAGCACAGAGATCTGTGCAAGGCTGCTGTGCATGGGGGTGTGCAGGGAAACCCAGGGATTGTTGGGATAGGGAATTTGAAGCTCAGAAGTGAAGGAATAGCAGTTAAATGCTCATTTCTGTGAAGGAATTTGTGTTCCCTAATAAGCTCAGCAGGATTTAAGAACTGGTCACCTGCTCGAACCAAGCTGCCCTGAGCACAGCCAGCATTCCCTCCTGCAGCTCTTTCCTTGGAATTCAGGCTGCAGGAGAGACCAGCTCAGAGTGGTTTGCTGGGCCAGGTCCTTGGTTAACAGCTCCTGTTCTCCTTCCAGAGACAAAATGTGTGGAAAACTCTTCTGTTCCGGAGGGAGGGAGATGCCTCGGGAAGGGAGCCTGGTGACCTTTGATTCCTGCAAAGCCAGTTTTCCCAGGAATGGAGAAGCAGACCCAGGGATGATCCTGGATGGAACCAAGTGTGGGAATGGGATGGTGAGTAGAGAATAACTTTTACTTTATTCTTCCCCCTCTTCCGGTCTTGTTTATATAATTCTCTCTCGTGCCAAGGAAGATTTTGAACAGGGAAGACTGAGTGGGCCCCAAACTTCTGCTGATCTCTTTTCCCAAACTTTTATCCCAAACCAACAACAAGCCAACAAGAATTGCCACCATTCCCACTTCCTCAGGCTTGGCTGCTGCCTTATTCCCTTTCACTGACACAAAGAGGTGTGGCAGCAGAAACACAGCTCCGTGTGAAGGGTTAGGGGCCCATAAATGTGTTATTGCATTTAATTATTTCCACAAGGGATGTGCCAGGCATCACTGGGTGCTGTTTCCAATCCCTTCCCTGTGGATTCCTGCCTGGAAGGGCAAGGTGAGGGATTGGAGTGGGAAGCAGTGATGTCTGCACATCTCTGTCACTCCCCTTTCTATAGAACACCCAAATGGAAAATTATCCTGTTGCATCTCAAGGCCAGGTTTTGGCCTCTTGCAGCTTAAAAATGACTCCAGATTTTCAGAAGACAAGATACCTTCTTTAATTCATAATTTATCGCGCAAAGCAAACAGGCAGACAGGACAAAGATCTCTAAAATGAGACTCAGATGCTCTCTCTGACCTGGCAGCTCTTCCAGCCTGCCTGGTCAGGAGCAGAGAGCAAGAGCAGAGCTGAACAAGGCACAGCTCCCTTGGCTATTGCGTGAACACCTCTCCATTGCTCAGTTACAGAGAATTCAGCTAGAAAAACAAAGTAACAAACACCTTCAGTGAGGTACAAGTTCCCAAAACATGAGGTAGTTTACCCTTCAAGCTGTGGGAAGATAATAATTCCTACAACTAGAGCAAAACCCTCTCTTCTGAAAGTTCTTCATGAGAAGTACTCATGAGAATGTAACTTCTTCTCACAAACAAGGCAAGAGATGGAGAATTTCTCCCTGACCAACTTTGTCAGTGCCCACAATTAACCCCCACCTCCCACTCCTAAAGAGGCCTTGAGGTGTTTCCAGAGCTGTTTCTGTGCCTTGTGCTGCTCTCCATCCCTCACAGGGTAAAAATGCAAACTCTGCCTGCCCTGGAAGCTCCAAATCCCTGTGGTTTCCTCTCATTCCAGGTGTGCAACCACGGGGAGTGTGTCTATGCTGAGGAGATGTTCAGGTCCACCAACTGCTCTGCCAAGTGCCCTGGCCATGCTGTAAGACACCAGCTTTTGATGTTGTTCCTTTTAAAACCCCGAGGAAATGATGCAGATCAGCCTCAGACCTTCTTGCTGACAGTGTTTAAGTCATTGATATGAATCTGTCAAAATTGGGGAGTCAGAAACTTCTTAAATTTTTATAAAAGCAAATCTACCCTCATGCAGCACAGATATTTTTCCCAGAGGAGGGACACAGCCCCCGTGCCTGGCCCTGCCACTGAGCCATGGAATCAAAGCTATTTTTTTAAAAGTCATTTTGCTTTGGGGAAGAGAATTCTGCTCATATCTGACCATTCAGAGTCCTCCAGATAACTCTGGAGCGAAGCTTTCACTGCAGAAACAAAATGTTCATGACAACAGGATGGTCTCTAACCCAAAACTGCTCCTTTTTGTGCTAAATTTTAGCCCAAATAAACTGAGAACTTCAAAAAAACTTCTCGGGATCCTCACCCAGGAAGTTTCTGCCCCTCCAAATTCCCGACTGAGGGTGTCCCCGCTTTGTGCTCCCCAGGTGTGTGACCACAAGCTGCAGTGCCAGTGCGAGGAGGGCTGGGCACCCCCGAACTGTGACAGCTCCTCCGCCCTCACCAGTAAGTGCCACACCTCGGAATTTGTCCTTTCCTGGCTGGAACGAGCAGGGGAGCTCCAGGGAGCAGCCCAGCTCCGGAATGGTTCATACAATTGTTAATTAGAATCGTTAAGCTCATCAAGGCCAGCCACCAACCAGCGCCTCTAAATGCTGTCCTCAGCTGCCGAAGCCACAGGGGTTTGGTACAATTCCAGGGATGAGGGCTCCAGCCACCTCCAGAGCTGGACAACCTTTTCCATGAAGAAATTCCTCTTAATATCCAACCTAGGTCCTTGTTTCTTTGCCAAGATTGCACCTCCAGGGAGCTGATTCCTGAGCACCTCTCACTCCTGCAGGAGGTCTGCAGGAGTCTGCACCTCTCATCCTGCAGGGATGAGTAGGGAAGGTGTTTTTCCTTCTAAGCTGACAAGTGATTCCCCTGGAGGTGAGAGCAACAGGCTCCTCCTTTTTGTTCTTGGAATAACGAGCTCACTGTCCCTTCAAAGTGGAGCCAGGATCCCGAGAGTTTGCTCATTTATCATCTGCATGGTCCTTAATGATCCCCCTCTGAGGGAAAATAATTTGTGTCCAGATTTCTACGTGTTTGGGGGAAAAAAAGAGCCTTTATTTCATCTGTAATATGAAGCTTTTTGTCCTCTCTTCATCCTCACCAGAGCACCGTCAGCTCTGAACCTCTGGCTTGGTTGAAGCTTTGGAGTAGTTTTGTTGAAAATTGTGAAAGAAACTTTATTTGAGGGCAATTTGAAGGTCTGCACTCCACAGCCTTCGAGACAGAGGAGAGGAAGGACAGGGAAGGATCTTTGAGGCTGGATGGAATGGAAGGGCTTTGTTTAGGGTTTGTTTAGGGTTTGTTTAGGCTTTTTTTAGGGTTTGTTTAGGGCTTTTTCAGCCCAAGGACAGCACAGGCAACAGAAATTGAATTCAAATATGGCAAAACCAGCAGGAATTCCTCCTTTTCCACCACCATTTGTGGCAGGAGAAGAAGCCATAAAAGAGAACAAATGGAGTGAAAAAAATTCCTCCTGCAGTGGTGATGGGAAATTTGTAAATAACGGCGGCACCTGTTGGGTCTGTGCCCCCTCAGAGATTGGATCTCTCTGAACCCCTCAGTGGTTCGGTGGTGTTTTAAGGACTGTTCCTATTCCTGTTCCTGCCCCAATAACTCCCCCATGTTTTAAGGACTGTTCCTGTTCCTACCCCAGTGACTCTCCCATGTTTTAAGGCCTGTTCCTGTTCCTGTCCCTGCCTCAATGATTCCCCCATGGTTTAAGGCCTGTTCCTCTTCCTGCCCCCAATAACTCCCCCATGTTTTAAGGAGTGTTCCTCTCCCTGCCCCAATGATTCTCTGATGTTTTAAGGACTGTTCCTGTCCCTGTCCCTGCCCCAATGATTCCCCGATGTTTTAAGGACTGTCCCTGTTCCTGCCCCAATAACTCCCCGATGTTTTAAGGACTGTTCCTGTTCCTGTTCCTATCCCTGCCCCAATAACTCCCCGATGTTTCAAGGGCTGTTCCTGTCCCTGCCCCAGTAACTCCCCGATGTTTTAGGGCCTATCCCTGTCCCTGCCCCAATAATTCCCCGATGTTTTAGGGACTATCCCTGTCCCTGCCCCAATAATTCCCCGATGTTTTAGGGACTATCCCTGTCCCTGCCCCAATAATTCCCCGATGTTTTAGGGACTATCCCTGTCCCTGCCCCAATAACTCCCCGATGTTTCAAGGGCTGTTCCTGTCCCTGCCAGGCATCGCTGTCGCTGCCGGGGTGCTGGCTGTCCTGGCTGTCACTGCGGCTGCAGCCGTGCTGCTCACACGCTTCCGAGGTTTCCACAAGAGGTAAATCCTTCCCACACCCACCTCAAACCCATGAACCAAAGCCAGGAAATACCTGCAGAGGTTTAATCGGAGTTTTCAATGGGGGTGGGGGGAATTAGACTCTGGAAAGGAAGGAGGGTGGTCCATGAGATTTAGGGAGGTGTTTTAGAAATTCCGTGGCCGGGAGGGGATGGAAGAGTTGAAATGGAGCTTTTGATAAGTCCTTAATAATCATTGATAAATAAATAAAGAGAGAAATCAGAGACGTGGCCACAAAACACCAGCAGGAATAAGGCAGGGCTTCATCTGTGAGCTTTTTTCTTCAATCAAGTAAAATTTACCCTGATATGAAATCTTTGACAGCCACCGGAGCAGGAGGGGACCCGGAGCCACCAACCAGGTGTTTGTGGATCAGGAGCAGAGCTGCAGAGAGCAGCCCGTGCTGGTGCCACCTGCCCAGAAGGTGAGCGCAGGGACACATGGGGACTGTCCCGAGGGCCCAAACACCAGCCAGAATCTCTTCCACGAGATTCCCGAAGTGCTGAGGGGAGGGACAGCGCTGGGAATGCCAGCAGGAGATTCCCGAAGTGCTGAGGGAACAGCGCTGGGAATGCCAGCAGGACATTCCCGAAGTGCTGAGGGAACAGCGCTGGGAATGCCAGCTCGGGGAGGGCTCCGAGTCCCTGAGTGACCCCAGGGCAGGGAAGGGACACCCAGAGATAACACAGGAACTGAGATAAGGGCTCCACCCGATTTGTGACGGTTCCTGTTTGCAGGTAATTGATAAGAAAGTTCTTCCCGTACCTCCGCCTCAGGAGAGCAAGCCCCAGCGCCAGAGTGTGAGTATTCCTGGGAATGTCCCTGCTTTCCTGCTGGGTTTGGTGAACATCACAAACCCCTGGAGACCCTTGGGGACAATCTGATCCCAAAGGGACATCCCCGAGCTCCAGAGCAGGCTCTGCCTGTTTCTCGGGAGCATCCCCGCACCCCCCCAGCCCTCCTAAAGCCTTTCCTATCCAACTCCAGCCGCACATTCCCGAGGAGCACATGGATACACACACAGTGCACACTGAGGGTTCAAGGCTTTCATATCTGATCTTTTCCAGCCTGCCCTGAGGCCCAAAGGTCCCCCACCTCCTGTTCCTGCCACCAAACCTGGCTCTTCCCACCCGGAGGCGAAGTTTGTAAGTACAACCCTCACATCCCTCATCCCAAGTACCAATCCCTATCATACTGATGCCTTAAATGGCTCCCTAGAAACAGAGATAGACAGGGATAAAGGAATAAAAGTGGTATTTATTGGAAAGGCCTTCAGAGGTACACTCTGGGCTCCAGAGGCTCCTGCCTCAGTGCATCCCAACATGGACAAGGACAGCTCCCGAGTTCTTCCCACTTGGATCTCAGCATCAATTCCCCAAGCAGAAGCCAGGCAAGGATGGAATTTGCCCAAGCTTGCCCCCCTGTCCCCAAGATTGTGGTTTGCAGTTCTTGTTCTGAGTGTCCTTGGAGAGCAAGGCAGAGGTTTTGTTCTATCTCAGCACAGAGAACAGCACTGAACGAGCTCCAGAAAACTTCAGAGTCACACTGGGCAGGGCAGGATTTGAAAAATATAAAAGTTAAAACCTAAGGCATCAATACATCAATTAATATTTGCAGTTTCTGACTATAATTTAACGTAAAAATTAAAAATTGCAGCCATTCAAAGCACAGATTTTTAGGGTGGGGTCACTTTTTGGCTGTGTAATCATAAATGGCACAAATCCTCCTGGGCTGTGCCAGGGAGCTCTCCTGGAGCACAACTCAGTGCCTGCAGCTCACACCAGGAGGGATTTCAGGAGCAAACACAGTGCAGACAATGAGTAACTCTGCCACTGCAGGTGTCTGTGCTGGTCCCTGGGTCTAAAATCCAGAGGAATGGTTCTGTTTGTCATTAACAAACATAAACTGTCCTAATTGAAATAAAATACCTCAAATATTCACCATGCCAGCGTTTGAGCTCCCTGCTACGGGGGTGGAAAATCTGACTTCACACTGGTGACACAACTGTGGGAGGCTGCAAGCACAGGCACTGGGTCAGGACTAAATAAAAAATAAAAAGTAGAATATAAAGTGTAAAATATAAAATATAAAATAATGTAAAATGTAAAATATAAAATAATGTAAAATATTAAATATAAAATGTAAAATATTAACCCTCAAATATTTTCCAATGTAAAATGTAAAAAATAAACAATAAAATGTAAAAAATAAACTGTAAAATGGAAAATGTAAAATATAAAAATTAAAATATAAAATAGAAAATGTAAAATATAAAATAATGTAAAATATAAAATATAAAGTGTAAAATATTAAATATAAAATAATTTCAAATGTAAAATGTAAAATATACACTATAAGCTATAAAGTGGAAAATATAAAATATAAAATATAAAATAAGAAATAGAGCATAGAAAATGGAAAATATAAATTTAATCACCCCATGTACGGATTATAAACCACACTTAGATCCCCCAAGTGTGCAGATATTCACCTTGAGCTCCCCCCATGCCATGTGAGCTTGGATATTGATATTTAAATTTCGGTGTCAGCTCGGTGTTAGCAGATCCGTGCCCTTGTGTTTGTATTTTTTGTTGCCTCCTTGCACGTGGGCAGAGGATTCCCTCCAGGAGTGCAGCTGGGGGTGGCTGTGGGCTGGGGGCTCTGCAGCTCTCAGGAGCCCCAGAGGCACTGAGCCCCTCCCGTGCTGTTGCAGGCTCCGGAGAGAAGAGCTCCTCCTGTCCCCGCGGNTGGGTCTAAAATCCAGAGGAATGGTTCTGTTTGTCATTAACAAACATAAACTGTCCTAATTGAAATAAAATACCTCAAATATTCACCATGCCAGCGTTTGAGCTCCCTGCTACGGGGGTGGAAAATCTGACTTCACACTGGTGACACAACTGTGGGAGGCTGCAAGCACAGGCACTGGGTCAGGACTAAATAAAAAATAAAAAGTAGAATATAAAGTGTAAAATATAAAATATAAAATAATGTAAAATGTAAAATATAAAATAATGTAAAATATAAAATATAAAGTGTAAAATATTAAATATAAAATAATTTCAAATGTAAAATGTAAAATATACACTATAAGCTATAAAGTGGAAAATATAAAATATAAAATATAAAATAAGAAATAGAGCATAGAAAATGGAAAATATAAATTTAATCACCCCATGTACGGATTATAAACCACACTTAGATCCCCCAAGTGTGCAGATATTCACCTTGAGCTCCCCCCATGCCATGTGAGCTTGGATATTGATATTTAAATTTCGGTGTCAGCTCGGTGTTAGCAGATCCGTGCCCTTGTGTTTGTATTTTTTGTTGCCTCCTTGCACGTGGGCAGAGGATTCCCTCCAGGAGTGCAGCTGGGGGTGGCTGTGGGCTGGGGGCTCTGCAGCTCTCAGGAGCCCCAGAGGCACTGAGCCCCTCCCGTGCTGTTGCAGGCTCCGGAGAGAAGAGCTCCTCCTGTCCCCGCGGCCAAGGGCAAGCCTCCCCCTCCTCCCCAGGTAACCAGGGCTCCCTGGGGGTGGCTCTGGGGGTGGCTCTGGGCATGGCATTCCCTGCAATCTGGGCTCTAACTCCTCCTTCTCCATGCAGGCTTTGAAGCCCCCAATGAACCCCAGAGTCTGAGGCTCCTGCAGCAGGGCTGGGTGAGGCACCCAACGTTTGCAGGGACCACTCCTCCCTCCATTCCTCCGCTTCTGGCAAAGGCATCCGAGACCATCTCCCTCCTTAGGAACTGACTGAGAGCTGCTGGGAATTAAAGGTTGGGATTTCCAGCAGGGAGGAGCTCTGGTGGTGATATGGAGCTGCTGTGCAAGGGAAGCAGAGCAGAATCACCACTTGCACTGAGGTGTAAACTGGGAGTAAGTTACCAAAGCTGCTGCACAACCCTGACTGCCAGGCCAGCACTGTGGGATGAGGCTGCTCCTCCTCTGCTCCTCTGGGACCAGAGCTGAGGGGAGCAGGGAAAGTGTGGCTGCTGCAGGTTTGGGAATTGTAAACCTTTGTTGGGCTCCATTTCTGGATCTTTTCCAGCCCTCTCTGCCCTCAGCAACACAAAGATTTCTCCTTCATGTTCAAGTCCTGGAGAAAAGCAAACCTTTCCTGCCCCGTGGAGAGAAGTTGTGTCCTCGGGGTCTGAGCTGGACGTGGAATAAGTAACAAGGCACACTGGGAATGGTTCTGGGGAGATCCTTTGGATTGCATCCTCTTCACAATCCTTAAATTCCCTGTTGAGGATGTCATTCCCTGCAAAACACAGATGTGAGGGAATTTCAGTCCTCAGTTTGAGGAGTGAGGTTGTGTTGGGTGAGGATGGATGTTACTGGAAGAGCAGAGCTTCCTTCCTCTTTGGATAATTGCTGCTTTATTTGAGCCAGGAACAGATTGGAATCTCCACCTGGGTTTGACTGGGGTGTAAAAATCCAGAAGTTGTTTTTTATGAGCTGTAATTAATGTATTTACAGAGATTTCTGTATTAAAGTTCTGTCTGAACAGGAAGGAACTGTTGTGTTTTTTAAAGCCCATCACTGGCACATGAAACAGGGGAAACAGGGAGCAGTGGGATCATTTCTGACATTGCCAGAGCCCTAAAACTCCCAATTTGCAGCAAAAAATCATTCCCAGGTGTTGTCAGACCTGCCAAGTCAGCCAAGAAAGCAGAATTCCATTTATAATGAGGCTGGCTGGGATATTCCATCACAGCTTTTCTGCCACATTTAAATCTATATTTTCCTGACTTCCAGCCTTTGGGAGCACTCCAGAATTTTCCAAGGAGAGTGAGATTGGAAGCAAATCCAGAAAATTGCTGTTTCTTAATTACCTTCTGAGATTCAGCTCCAAACCAGGGAGCCTGGGCTGACCTTTCCTGCTGAAAACCAGATCCTGACCTGTCCACACCTGAACTCCTCCAGCTCCCAGCCCCAAGCGGGGAGTGAACCCTGGGCCGAGACCAAAAATCCTCCTTCAGAATCAGCAGGAGTAGAAACTTCAAACAACATTATATTTGCTCTATAGTTTCTGTATAATTTTATATCTCATTTATTCCCACCAGAGCAGGTTATGGTTTCCAGTCCCTCCCGTGTGGTTACTCCTCCCTGTGTAGCTACAACCTCGCGTTGTGTTGTACAAATGTGACCTCTGCTGCTCGAAAGCCTCCACTGCAGGAGGAAAAGATCCCAAAGTTACCTGGAATTTGCTGTGCACGAGCCATGGGCTGGGATTTCCCTGCGCCCAGCCCCCCAAAAAGCAACTTATTGCTGGGGTTTTTTGGGATGGGTGAATATTCCACTCCTCCTTCTCCCTCGCTCCACAGGGAAGAAAAGTGTCCTTGTTTCCTCTTTCCTTTTCAACCTCTGAATTCACAGAATCGTGGAATGGTTTGGGTTGGAAGGGACCTGAAGGATCATCAGTTCCAGCCCCAGCACCCCCCACTATCCCAGGCTGCTCCAAGCCCATCCGCCCTGGCCTTGGGCACTTCCAGGGATGGGGAATCCACAACTTCTCTGGGATAACTCATTCCAATTTTCCACCCTTTCTCCTCCCCCTTTTGCCTCCATCTGCACCTGAGGTTGGTGCCACAAACTTTTCTCTTTGCACCCCAAACCCAATGTTCTCCGCGAAGGTTTTTGGGGAGTTCTGGAAATTCAGAGCATCCCAACAAATCGAATTCCTTTGGAATTCCTCTCCCACCCTCGGAATTGTCCACTTTGTTGTGCAGATTCCACGCCGGCCGTTAGAGGGCAATGGGATATGGGGAAGGAGCGAGTCCAGCTCGCTGTGGCATCAGTTCTGCACTGGCAGCACCTCCTGACCTTGGCTGTGCGAGCAGGGACATGGACAGGGACAGGGATGGGGACAGGGACAGGGACAGGGATGGGGACAGGGATGGGACAGGGATGGGACAGGACAGGGATGGGGACA
>VZTN01017331.1:172776-187240 GCA_013400515.1 Erpornis zantholeuca
GGGACAGGGATGGGACAGGGATGGGGACAGGGAGGGGGACAGGGACAGGGACAGGGACAGGGATGGGACAGGGATGGGATAGGGATGGGGACAGGGACAGGACAGGGGACAGGGATGGGGCCGTGGCAGCAGCGGGAATGTCGGATCTGCAGACACAGAGGCACCAGACTGGGAACAGCAGCCCCATCCCAACCCTCCAAACGTGACCCCACACCCAGGCCAGGCTCGGAGCTCCTCACAGCAAGAGCCAGGTCTAACTGAGCCAGGTTTTACCCACCCAGCAGCCTTGTCCCGGCAGCCCTGATCCGGGTGAGAAACTGATGTCACTGCCACTTGGAATGAAGGATTTCGCCTCCCTGTGCCAGCAGATCTTCCATAGCTTTGCAGCAATGCATAAATCATCACCCTCTGCACAAAGGAGGGGATAAAGGCTGCAGGGTGAGCCCACTGGTGTGAAAACTCACTCCAAAAATCCACAGTGAAGGTTTTTCTGCTGATGGGCCCTGAACTCAGCCCTTACTGGTTGTCTGCCCCAAACTGGGCTTAATGGTCCAGTGCTGCCAAAATATGGTTCTTACCATTCCAGCCTTTGCCAGTGGCTGAGAATATCAGTAATGGTCATATCAGTAATCATCATATCAGTAATAATCATATCAGTAATAATCATATCAGTAATGGTCATATCAGTAATGATCATATCAGTAATGGTCATATCAGTAATCATATCAGTAATGATCGTATCAGTAACCAGAGGATGAGAGAATCTCCTGGGTTGGAAAGGACTCACCAGGATCACCAACCAACCTCTGGTCCTGCACTGTCACCCCGAGGATCCCACCCTGGGCTGAAATGTGAACCTCAGCCACTTGGATTTCTTTAATAAAGTCTGAGAAGTGCAATTAATCATCAGTTTAATGATAATTTCCTGAGTGTGGCATTGCTGGATGCTCCTAACCCTGCTCTGGGGCCGAGCAAACAGGAGCCCCCAGCGCTGTCCTGGTCCCTGCAGCCCCCAAAGCCACCTCCAGGAGAGAGGCAGAGGTTAACTCTCCTGACACGAGATCCATAAATAATTCCACAAAAAGCGTGGCCCCGGCCTTTGGAAGGACTCAGGGCAAAACTGGAGAGGCTGAAATATTGATGGATGTGTCTGCAGGAGCCATTAGGGAAGGGAAAGTGCTTCCCATGGGATTGGGCTGAGCCGCAGCGCCGGGAGGAGGGAGGAGCCCAGGTCACATCCTGACAAAGCAGATCAGAGCCCTCAGCCCCAGGTAACAGGAGAAGTGATAGAAACACACAATTCCAGCAGGGATTTGGAAATGGAGGCAAAAAAATGCTCCTCCAGCAGGGAAAAACTGCTGGGAAAGCCTGGAGGAGTCTTCCAGCAGGAACATGTGAGGACAGAGCTCAGGTGTGTGTGCTCGGGGCTGCAGCCACACGAAACATCCCTCAGAGCTGTTCTGACATGGACACAGGGACGAGCTCTGCCTCAGCCAGGAGCTATTTTTGCCTGGCCTGGAGTGCACTGCAGTAATGTGTTTTCCATGTTCCATTTTGCAGCCATCACGGAGAGGCACATCCCAGGATCCCAGCGGTGGGAAAGGCTCGGGAAAGAGCTGCTGAGGATTCCTGAACGTGGTCCTGAATTAAGTCACCCCAAAAGTTCCTCCTGCCCAGCCCCAGAACGTGATGGGGCTTCAGAGCATGAGGTGATTTAACAGAGAATTCAAAAACCCGTGGTGGAGTCTCCCAGTCAAGTACTGGGACAGGACATGATTCCCTCCCTTCAGGACATGATCCACTTCCTTCAGGACACAGTTCCCTTCAGGACATGATTCCCTCCCTTCAGGACAAAATTTGCTCCCTTTGGGATATGATTCCCTTTAGGACACAATTCCCTCCCTTCAGGACAGGATCCACTTCCTTTAGGACACAATTCCCTCCAGGACAAAATTTGCTCCCTTTGGGATATGATTCCCTTTAGGACACAATTCCCTCCCTTCAGGACAGGATCCACTTCCTTTAGGACCCAATTCCCTTCAGGACAAAATTCGCTCCTCCCTTCAGGACACCTCCCCTCCCCACACACACCTGGAGGAGCAGGAAAGCTCTCCCTGCCCAGGGGACATCGCTCCTGGGGCCACATCCCAAGGCTGCAGTCCCTTTGCCAGGGGAGGGACTGACTCCCACCTTCCACTCCTGGCTTTGCCCAGGAATTCAGCATTTCCCAGCCCCCAGCACGTTCAGCTCCCTGGGATCCAGCTTGGAGTGTTCCCCATAAGGACTCAGGCTGCTCTCTCCCCCTGACTCATGTCCCAAATCCGAGCCTTCATGGCACAGCTCTGGCTGCAGAGGGGATGCTCAGCCCCTTGTTTTTGGGCTGATTTATTCAATCCCTGTGTTAGGACATCTTTCTGGGCCCCTGCTCCCTTCTCTGGGCAGTGGCAGAGTCTCTGGGGTGGGATGTGGGTTAAGGGTGTGGTGGGATTTGGCCCAACCTGGATTTGATGATCCTGGAGGTGTTTTCCAGCCTCAGTAATTCAGTGATTCCACGGAATGGGCCACGGTGGTGATTTTTAGGCTATAACAGCAAGAAGGAATTGCAGGAACAACACCAAAGTGCATTTATGAACCCCCTGATGCCCACACCTCTCACCCAGTACCTGGTGCTTTACTGGGATTGATCTTTGACAACCCCAAAGTGATCCCTGCAGAGGAAAACCCCGAGCCTGAGCAGCTGCGAGAACTCTGCACAGCCCAGCCCCAAAAAGGGGGGAAAGAGAATTATAAAACCATTGAGGCTGGAAGAGGCTTCAAAACCCCTCGAGCCCAACCCTCCCCAGCAGTGCCAGCCCACCCATGACCCCGAGTGCCACATCCACATGGCTTTGAAATCCCTCCAGGAACGGTGACTCCACTGCTAGTGCTGGACAAACCTTCCCACGATGAATATTCCCCTAAAAACTGGCACGAGTGGCACAAATTGAGGCTGATTTCTCTGCTGCTGCTGCTCGTGAGAAGAGGAGCCTCAGTGGGACCCCGGGCCCAGCCCAGGATTGCTGCACTGGCTGTGAATTTTTCATGCTGGAATCAGCTGTGTGCTGCAGGCACGCAGCCGGATGGAAAAGGATCCTGAAATATTCATCACCCACTGCAGAGCACAGGCAGCAGAAGAGCTGCAAATGAGGACAGGCAACCTCAGGCAGCCTGGCAGAATTCCTCCCCCTTTTTTGGCCGAAATACAGGTGGGTACAAGGAAGGAAAAGCACAGGATTGCAGGTTTTGGGGTGTTGGATTTAGGACATGGCAGGAGCCTGCGTGAGCTGCACCCTTCTCCAGGAGCTTCTGAGGCACAATTTGTCCTGGATTAACATCCCTGTGCCAAAAGTAGTTTTATTCCTGAATTTCATCCCCGTGGGTCTGGGCAGCACAAAGCCCACGGGGGAGGGGAAGGGAGGGGGATTTAATGGTGAATTTATCAGTAAATCTCAGCATCCTTCCAGACACCACAAAGCAGCAGCCAGACTTCCGTCTCTCACTGATAAAACCTGACCCCAGACCCTTTCAATTTAACCTGAGTGGGGGCAGATTTGAGCAGAGCTCCAATTCCCACCAACACCTCGGGCTGGGTTTCCCTGGAATGATCACATTTCCCAGCTATTCCTTATTCATGTCCCCATTTCCTTGCCTTAAAAGCTGCCCTGACTCGGGGTTTGGAGTCGTTTCCTTAATCACTGCCATCATTAGAAACGCTGCAATCACAAGAGTGGGGCCTCCTCATCACTAATTTAAAACGTGCCTGGTAGCACAGGCCTTGGTGAAAGACATTCCAAATTATGCCCAAGCGGAAAAGAGAGGGGAGAGGGGAAAAAAAGAAGCAACAATTCCCAAACCCACCCTCCTGCCCATCTGCAGAGCACCCCACGGCACGGAGAAGGAGTGGAGAAACTTCAATATTGGTTTAAAAAATTCCTGGGCCTCTCTCCATCCGAAATAAACCCGAAATAAACCCGAAATAAACCCGAAATAAACCTGAAATAAACCCGAAATAAACCCGAAATAAACCTGAAATAAACCCGAAATAAACCCAAAATAAACCTGAAATAAACCTGGTAGGAAGTGCTGCTCCGCTGAGGGAAGGTGGGAATTTCTGCTGAGCTTCTGCCTCATGTCTCACCAGCAAAGGCAGGATGGGATGGAGGGACAGGACACAGGGAATGGCTTCCCAGCGCCACAGGGCAGGGATGGATGGGAGATTGGGAAGGAATTCTGCTGTGTCTGCTTAGGGAATAAAGCCATGGAATAACAGATTTCTCTTGGAAATCTCAAGTATTGCTGTGTTCTGGAGAGCGCTGGGAAGAATCTGAAAGAATTTGAATTCTTCCAGGGCTTGGGAAGAATTTGAGGGATCCAAAGGTGCTTTGTGCATTGCCGTGGATTTAATTCCTGTTTGTGCAGGGATGTGAGCAGAGCATGGAGGGAGAGCTGTGGGGATTTTGGGATCCTGTGGGGCAGGGAGAGGAGGGTGCCTGTGTCATACATGGCTGTGACTGCCACCAACACGGGGATGGCCCAGCCTGGGAATGCTTCCTGAGGAGAGGAAAAATCCCTGCCCAGCATCCCCATTTCCCCAGAATCAGGTAAGGAAAGCACCAGGATTTTGTCACACACCAAACCTTCAGCCAGCAGCAGGAACATCTGCAGCCTCTGCTTGTTCCTCCCCTGGCCATTCCCACCCCAGCCCCTCCCTGCTGGAGTCCATGGCAATAATTCCATGGATTTCTGTGCCCTTCTCCATCCCTGTTTGTCCCCTGACCCCAGACTGGTTTCTATTTTTTACTGGAACACTGAAATGCCATTTTCTGCCCGAGCCTGTGTAGAGCTGCCTGATGGCCAATAAATCCAACCCCACTTAACGGCGTGGGCAGGACACCAAACCCCAGAGCTTTTATTTTCATTAAGCATCGTTAGCAGTGGCAGGTCTTTTATCAAATCTGCCTCTGATACTCACTTTATTAAAAAGTCCATCAGCCCCAGACTGCTTAATGCAAAGTGCAAGGACAGACAGGGAATTTGTATCAAACCCCAGAGCAGGTGGGGACAGAACCTCCTGAAAAATAAATATATTCCAACCCTTCTTGAAAGGAACTTGAAAGGACACGAAGAGGAATTAATAATTCAAAGTGTGTGAGGATTATTTTGTGAACAGCAAGAAATGTTCTATTTTAGCTGAAAAACCGAAATACTAAAGTCTTACAAACCCTAAATCAAAGCAGTTGAGATGAATCAGAATATTTATGATGGTATTTAATCATTTAGGTGTTTTTGAATACCTGACCACAGCGAGGAGGGCTCAGCTTGGGAAAGCACCACCCACGAACAGGCACATCCCAGGGCCCCAGGGATAATACAGAAATACAGAAACTAAAAGGGTTTATTTTCCTTAAACTAAACTCATGTTTGGGGGGTTTAAACTGAGAACAGGGAAGGCTCAGTTCCAGGAGGTGCTGCTGGGCTGGGCTGGGCTGGGCTGGGCTGGGCTGGGCTGGGCTGGGCTGGGCTGGCCTGGGGGGGTTCTGGCTCACTGGGAGCTCCCCCTGAACCTCCCAGCTCCTTCTCCCCATCCCTTTGTGCCTCCAGGAGCCAAACCCTGACCCCTTTCACCTCCACCCCAAGCCAGGGTGGGGACAGGCAGGAGGGGTTGGGGTGGGACCCCTGAGTGGGGACAGGCAGGAGGGGTCAGGGCTGGGACCCCCGAGTGGGGACAGGCAGGAGGGGTTGGGGTGGGACCCCCGAGTGGGGACAGGCAGGAGGGGTCACAGCTGGGACCCTGCACCCCTGGCTACTCAGGAGCTCCTGGCTCAGAGATGATGAGACAAACCCAAAGCTTTATTGGGGTTTTTTTTTGGGGTGCAGCTTTGAATTCTGCACCTTCGGCTCCACCCGCAGAGCTCGGGGAACATCAGGGCTGTGTCTGAGCAGTGCCTGAGGGACCCTGGCTGGGACAGGAGAGGGAGCAGCACCCTGGGGACAGCAGGGAATGGCCTGGGGATGTCCTGGGGACAGCCTGGAATTTGGGATTGTGTGTGAATTTGGGATTGTGTGTGAATGTGAGATTGTGTGTGAATTTGGGATTGTGTGTGAATTTAGGATTGTGTGTGAATTTGGGATCATGTGTGAGTTAGGGGCTGCACATGAGNTGAGTTAGGGGCTGCACATGAATTTGGGACTGTGTGAATTTGGGACTGTGTGTGAATTTGGGATTGTGTCTGAATGTGAGATTGTGTGTGAGTTTGGGATTGTGTGTGAATGTGAGATTGTGTGTGAATGTGAGATTGTGTGTGAATTTGGGATTGTGTGTGAATTTAGGATTGTGTGTGAATTTGGGATCATGTGTGAGTTAGGGGCTGCACATGAGTTTGGAACTGTGTGTATTTGGGATTGTGTGTATTTGGGATTGTGTGTGAGTCTGGGCAGGAGCAGGGCAGGGGCTCGCTGCTCTCGGGGTTCATTCAGGTTATTCTCAATAACCTCTGAGAAAAACCCTTTTCCTGGCGAGGCAGAAGTGCCGAGCTGGGCTTTGCTGGGTGTTGTGTTCCCCTGCAGGCCCAGGACAGGAGGATTTTTCCATAAGCTCAGCTTTTCTGGGAATTGCTGACCTGCAGCAGGGCCGTGTGTGACCTTCCAGCCCTCCCTTAAACAACCCCTGAGCTGCTGCTGCTGTCAGGAAAGGGGAGATTTTCTGTGCCAGCAGCTCTTGGATGAGATAAATGTCTGGAGAAGTTTCTGGAGCTGCTCTAAAAATGCCCCAAACCCACCCAAATCCTGCAGTGAGATTTTGTTTGGAGTCAGGAAAGGAAAGGAGCCCCAGGATGAGCATTGTTTGCAATTGGCTCTCCCACATTAAACAATAAAAGTCATCACTGACAATAAATGCCCATCCCGCAGCAGCTCCTGACCTCCGCAGGATCTTGTGGCAAATCTCGGCGGGAGGAGAATCGATGCCAGGGAAATCCCACACCCCGAGGGTTTAACATCCCTAAAGCAGGAGCGGAGACAGGCTGGAGTTAATTCCCAGTGCTCTGGGAAGGAGAGGGGATCATCACCCCACAGGTCTGTGACAATCACGCCGAGCGCTGCCCGGAGATGTGCGCAGAGGGGAGTGCCTGCAGCGGGAGGGGCCCTGCCCCCCCCGGGGCTGCTCCGTGTCTCCGGGAAAACATTCCCGGCTTAAATCCCATCCCTCCAACCCTTTCGTTAAGGTCTCAAAGCAGCCTGGCCCAGGAGAGCCCTGACACAGCAGCTCGAGGGATTCATCTCTGGGAGTTTTATGGCCTTTGGTGCCAGAGCTGGGGGTGTTGGTGCTGCTCACCCTTCATTCCTTTTTAAACACAGCTCACCTTTATAACAGGATCATTTTCACAAGAAAGAGTCGTTTAATGTATCCAAATAGGATAAAAACATTTCTTCTTCTCCTATAATTCAGGACTTAAGGTGAAACCTTTGATTGTTCCACAAGGTTATTATTGTTATCACTATCACTGTTATTATTACTATTATTTCTATCCCTATTATGACTTAAGAAACAAAAATTAGGTTCAAATAACCAAGCAAATCTTGAAGATAATTTTCTTTTCAAGACACCCAGGCGGAGACTCAGGATTTCAAGGCAATCGTGTCCTTCTTCAGGGAAGAAAAAACTCGTTCCAATGTGACCTCCAGGCACGCTCCTCTTGTGTTAACCTCGGGATCTGCTTTATTTTCAGAAAGGCTGACTCTGCAGAAAGCTCTGCTGGAACATTCCCAGAGGGAATTGGAGATTGCACTGGGACAGCTGAAGTGTCCTGGTGCCAAGACAAGCAATTAAGAAAAACCAACAGGAAAGAAAAAAAGAAAAAAAAAGGGGAGGGGGGAAGGGGGAGGGAAGCATCATCAAGAAACTTCATGTCAAGGTTAAAAATCATGTCTGGATTAAATGGAGCCACACTCCAATTACCTCCTCGGGAAATTTATGGCACTTGATTCCAGGGGAGATGGATGAAAAATCAGCCAGGCAAACCCGGCAGGAGTGCTCTGCCCTAATGTTTGCTCTGTTTCCCGCATTAATCAGAGGCGTGTGGACACTCAGCCGATGAATGGAAATGTTTCCCCCGTTCCCGGTGATCGGAGCCGGGAACTGGCGGCGATTCGGCTGCGAACCTCGCCCGGGGAGGCACAGACACAGAGCAGCTCCAGCCCCGGCCTGAGGGTCGGGAATGGGCTGGAACTGCTCCCCACACCCTGGAACTGCTCCCCACACCCTGGAACTGCTCCCCACACCCTGGAACTGCTCCCCACACCCTGGAACTGCTCCCCACACTCTAGAACTGCTCCCCACACCCTGGAACTGCTCCCCACACCCTGGAACTGCTCCCCACACTCTAGAACTGCTCCCCACACCCTGGAATTGCTCTCCACACTCTAGAACTGCTCCCCACACCCTGGAACTGCTTCCCACATCCTGGAATTGCTTCTCACACTCTAGAACTGCTTCCCACACCCTGGAACTGCTCCCCACACCCTGGAATTGCTTCCCACATCCTGGAATTGCTCCCCACACCCTGGAACTGCTCCCCACACTCTAGAACTGCTCCCCACACCCTGGAACTGCTCCCCACACCCTAGAACTGCTCCCCACACCCTGGAACTGCTCCCCACACTCTGGAACTGCTTCCCATACTCTAGAACTGCTTCCCACACCCTGGAATTGCTTCCCACACCCTGGAACTGCTCCCCACACTCTAGAACTGCTCCCCACACTCTAGAACTGCTTCCCATACTCTAGAACTGCTCCCCACACCCTGGAATTGCTTCCCACACCCTGGAATTGCTTCCCCCAGCCCGGAGCCGCTCCCGGGCTCGCGTTTGAGGTGCGATCCCATTTTCCCCTGAAATGGGCACCTGTGTCCTGCCGGCAGCGCCTCCAGGTGGGAATGAAGCCCGGGCACAGGGAGGGCAGGAATTCCGGGAATGGACGAGTCCCGATGGAGAATTCCATGTGTGTCCACAGCACCCACGTGTGTGGGTGGGAATCAGCCAATTCCCGATTTCCAGGCGCTTTTCCCTGGCTGGAAAATGAGAATTTAGCCCATGGTAAGTATCCCCTCTGACATCGCTCTCTGGTGGAGGAGACAAAGGTTCATCAATCCAAAC
Organism: Erpornis zantholeuca; assembly: GCA_013400515.1. Lineage (NCBI taxonomy): Eukaryota > Metazoa > Chordata > Aves > Passeriformes > Timaliidae > Erpornis > Erpornis zantholeuca. Next base: position 181,969 of record VZTN01017331.1, read on the forward strand.
CACTGGTGGCAAATATTATCCCAGTTCCCTAAAACTGCCTGAAAATATGATTTGGGTTTAATCCGGGGATAGGAACTTGATGACCTTTGAGGTCCCTTCCATCCCAAACCATCCAGGGCTTCCATGGTTCCACTCCCCCCTGGCTTTCCCAGGCTCAGCACTTCTCTCCCTTCACCATGCCCTGCCCTTGAGCACAGCCCGAGGCCTTTCAGGTTTAGACTGAGATTTCTCCAGTCAGAGCAGGGTCTCTGTCGCCCTAAAATTAAGCCTTCTGATTTGTTTTGAAAACTTGTCCTGGTTGTTTTGAAAAGTCACTCTGGAGTTCCCACGAAATCCTGCACAAACAAGATGTGTTTCTCTAACTCTTTCTTGTTTTTCATTCCATTCATGGTAAAAGAAGTTTTTGATGACTTCTGTCCAAACCAATGGAGATGGATAGGAGAAGATCTCCCTATCCAATCCACGGGATCTCAAAGAATTGTATAAAAGCTGTGAAAAATAAAACTTCCTTCTTCTTCTTCCGACACCTCACCCTGTGTGTGTGTGTGTCCATTTGTACTCTCGAGTGACAGGTCTCAGCATGGACTCAGCCTTTAATTAAGCTCAGTTTTATCTCCTCCACCCCCAGCTCCTCCTGATCCCCTGCCCCCCTTGGCACTGCAGAGCCAGCAGAGCCAGAAGGACGTGGCACTGTCACAGCCTGACCTTCTAAACCACTTTTTATTCTCAAATAAAACCAGCATTTCCTTCTCTCAGAACAGGGGAAAAACCCTGCCAATGTCAAGGGTGTGTGAATGTGAAATTCTCTGCTCTGTGGATAGTGATGGCAGTGAATTCTGAATAAAACATAAATCAGGGATCCCCCTCCACTGAACTTTCTTCCTTCTGCATTGCAGCTGAATCCTTGCTGTAACTCATTGCACCGCAGCTCCAGCTGTTCCTTTAATTATTAATATTCTTAATGACATTTAGAGACAACATTTTAATTAGAAGTCAGCCGCCAACAGCCAAATATTAGTTCTGAAATACACACAAAAGTATTTTTAAATTCCTGCATTGGCTGTGCCATAAATTCCGGAAATAATGGCGAGGCCTGCAGGGCAAAAATCAACATTTATCTCTAAATGCTCTAAGCAGGAACTTAGATCCACATCCCAATCACATCCACCTCCCCCTCTGAATTCTGCTCTTTTACACCATCAGCACCATAAATTCACTCATTGCCTGAATTTCCACCTGCCAATCCCCATCAGGTGAAAACTTGGGGTTTCAGCAGGTAAAGGTGAGGTTCAGGCTGTGAGAATCTCTTCATTACAGCACAGGCAATCAAATGGTAATGAAATTGAAGTGACTGTCACCAAACACCACAGTCTGGAGAAGCCACGTGCATCCAACAACCCAAATTTCCCAATAATCCCAATTTCCCAATAATCCCAATTCCCCAGTGCCAGCTCAGATATCCCAAACCTGCTCCATGGACAACAACCTCTTTCTTTGTCTGCAGAAAAGCAGGGAAAAATCATTCCTGCTTGGAAGGAGGATGGAGACAGAGCCTCAAGGGTGAGCTGAGCCTTTGGGAGGCTTTGATGCAAGTGCTGGTGGCAGCGAGCCACAGAAATCATCAATTTTGTCACTTTGTTGGCTTTTTTTCCCTTATTTTTTCATGAAAGAGATTGAGCAGCTCCTCTGGTAGAGGGAAAAGTACAAAGCCAGGCTGTGTTTGAGGAAGAGCAGGATTTGGAGATGGGGACAGATCAGACAATTCCCCCAGCATTTTTTCATTCCAAAAGGCATTTGCAAAGGAGCACAAATTCCCTGCACTGGAGAATGTTTAACCCGAGGCAGCTCAGTTCCTGCTCCAGCTGAAATGCCCCAACCTGGGCAGTTCCTGGCTGGAATTTCCCCTCCATCCCAAACCTGGCAGATTTTGCTCCCAGCTCCACATCCACATCAGTTCCACACCCATCCCTCCGGGCCCTGACGACTTCAGCCTCCATCTTGTCCCTATGTAATACACAGAGCAAGATCCTAAAAACCACACCCAAACTCTCTGTGGTTCACTAAACAAAAATCTCTTCACCTCTCTGGTGCATTCAGGTTCTCCCAAAAGTGGAGGGAGCTTCTCCCAAAGCCTAGGTCGCTGGCTAGGCCACTTTTGAGGAGCTCTGGGGACATAAAGAAACCACCAGAGAAGCAGGAGAAGCTTTCAGGCTTCCCTGGACTCTGACACCCAGGCTGCTCCAAATCCCATCCATGCTGGTGTTGGGCACTGCCAGGGATCCAGGGGCAGCCCCAGCTCCTCTGGGAATTCCATCCCAGCCCTCCCCACCTCTGAGGACTGGCTCTGCATCCCGAGGTATCCCAGCTCCCCTCGTGTCCCGGACAAGTCCTTGGGAAGGACCAAGGGGAAGGTGAGAATTCTCTGGGTGGAGCAGGAGGTGCCTGCGCTGCCGCAGCCCCCGGGGGAAGGAGATGTTCCTGCAGGATGTCATTGCCCTGCTCCAGAGAGAAACTCGGCTCAGGACACAGAGGAATTCTGCAGATTCCAAGGAAGCCAATTAATTAAGTGTTTCTGGAGCTTTTCCAAGCTTATCGGAAAAAAGAGTCAGGACTAAGAGCTCGTTCAGAGACAAGGCCTGGCTGGAGTTTGGAGATGTTATCAGCACTCGCTCCCTTCATGAGACAATATTTGTGTGCAGGGAACGCCGAGTTCCAGCAGCCTGGAATTCTCTGGAGTGGCTCTGGAATCACTGAGGAGAGGCTGAAAGTCAGGGCTCCCTGAGCCCTCTGGGTCTGGAATGGGCGCCCTGGGCCAGGGCTGCACTTCCAAAAATTGGCCCAACATCCTGAGCTGAGCTGATTTCCACCCTGGAGTTCCAGTTCCACGGGCTTGGCCCTGCCTGGGGTAATTAATCCATGTCCTGGAGCCTGGGTAACGAGCCAGCCACAGCAACTCGACTGAGAAAAATGGGAAAAATCAGTCAGAGGGAAAAAAAATCATAAATTCAGCTGCTCAGTTAAGAGCTAAGGAAGGCTGGGGATTGATTGCACAGGGAGTTCTGACAATCCTTGTTCCACAGAAATCATCCCCAGCACTCATCCAAAGGCAGAGGGAATTGGGAATCATTCCAAACACTTCATCCAGAGGCTGGAAGAGATGGGAAGGTTCAGCCTGGAAGAAGAGGAACTTGGAGGTGACAGAATTGTGGCCTGAGGAGCTACAGGAGAGATGGAGAGAGACTGGGGACAGGGGGTGGAGGGACAGGACAAGGGAGAATGGATTTAAGCTGCCAGAGGGCAGGGATGGATGGGATATTGGGAAGGAATTCCTGGCTGTGAGGGTGGCTCAGGGCTGGGATGGAATTCCCAGAGGAGCTGTGGCTGCCCCTGGATCCCTGGCAGTGCCCAAGGCCAGGCTGGAGCACCCTGGGACAGTGGGAGGTGTCCCTGGCATGGCAGGGCTGGCACTGGAGGGGATTTAAGTTCCCTTCCCACCCAACCCATTCTGGAATTTTATTATTATTTTATTTTGATGCACCGATTTTCCTCTTGGTCTTTGATTTTGACCCTTTTCCCATCAATCCACCTGAGTGCCGTGGAAAAGACACCCTGAGGGCAGAGATATTTGTGATGGAGCTCAGAGATCAGAACCACGTCATCCTTCCCAGGAACTTCATTACCATTAAGATTTGACAAACATTAAACTGAAAGCACCAGCCCAGATCTCCCAGACTTTGTCTGAGACTTTCAAACAGGAAATTTATTTAGTGCCGAGTGGGCCTCAGGTTGATTTGCCTCCCTTGTGACAAGCAGAGGCCTGGAAGTGGCAGTGGCTGGAGGATGATTTGATCTTGCCCTTGAATCCATGATGCAGAGGCCAAGTTTTACATCCTCTATTTCATTTTAACTCCCAACCCTTCCGAGCCCTGCAGTGATGAAATCAGAGTGTGACGCAACCACAAGTTAATGTCACATTTTCCTCCCGGGGGTTTTGCTGCTTTGTGTTAATTCTGACCTCATTTTCAAAGGCATTTCAGAAGTTTCGAGCTACCAGAGCTCTCTGCTCAGGGGCTCAGGCCAGAGAGGGAAAAGAATTCTTCCAAACTGATTTATTTTCAGCTCTGAAAATGCAAATGGACCTCGCTCTCAAAGCCTTCTTGGCTGTAATAAAAACATAAAAGCTTCAGCCTCTCCCATGGAGTGTCAGGAGCAGTCCCAGCCGGAGCTGTCAGTCCCTGCCCCGTGCAGGGAGTGGGGAGTGCATCCATGGGGAATGAGGCCCTCAGGAATACGCCAGGGGTGGCCACATTCCCTCCTGGGCTTCTCTCCCAGGTGCAAAAGGATTTCTGATGCACCCTCGAGTGCTCTGAGCACATCCCAGCTCCCTCCTGCCGTGTTGGGGAGCTTTTAATTGGATTTCGTGACCTCTGAGCCAAAGAAAGGACGGCCTCTGGGATTCCAGGCTCGTTTTTTTCCATGGGAAACTGCTCATATCAAACAGTTCTTGAAAGAAAAGGGTTCAGCTCCGGAGCTGGGAGGGGAGCAGAGCACGGAGGGGCAGCTTTGAGCAGCATCTGGGATTCCTTTGGATGAATTTCCAGTTCCAAGCCCGTGGCTGCCCTCCCTTCACACAGGGAGCGGGGCTGGAAACCAGGGAGCAGCTGCCGAGGATTTCCCTCCTCCCTGCAGCTCGCTCAGCTCCAGATCAGCTCTAATTCCAAAGGCGAACTGGAGAGGGAGGCGGAGTCCATGAAACCCCTCCGGATCCCGGGATGAGCTGGTGCCTGCCTGCCCCGGGACACAGACTGCTCCAGGTGACCCTGGAATGTCAGAGCTGGGACACAGACTGCTCCAGGTGACCCTGGGGTGTCAGAGCTGGCACACAGACTGCTCCAGGTGACCCTGGAATGTCAGAGCTGGCACACAGACTGCTCCAGGTGACCCTGGGGTGTCAGAGCTGGCACACAGACTGCTCCAGGTGACCCCAGAGTGTCAGAGCTGGCACACAGACTGCTCCAGGTGACCCTGGAGTGTCAGAGCTGGCACACAGACTGCTCCAGGTGACCCCAGAGTGTCAGAGCTGGCACACAGACTGCTCCAGGTGACCCTGGAATGTCAGACCTGGCACACAGACTGCTCCAGGTGACCCCAGAGTGTCAGACCTGGGACACAGACTGCTCCAGGTGACCCTGGAATGTCAGAGCTGGGACACAGACTGCTCCAGGTGACCCTGGAATGTCAGAGCTGGCACACAGACTGCTCCAGGTGACCC
>VZTN01017331.1:190740-219450 GCA_013400515.1 Erpornis zantholeuca
AAGAAGAAGAAGAAGAAGAAGAAGAAGAAGAAGAAGAAGAAGAAGAAGACACCCTGGGTTCTCCATGTTGTCTCTATATAATATATAGAGCAAAACCTAAAACTACAACTGCACACTCTGTGCTACAAAACCTTTTCATTTCTTTGGTGCTCTCAGCTCACTGAGAAGTGAGGGGAGTTTCTCCCATGGGCTTAGGACAACAACCAAGCTATTTTGGGGTGCTCTGGGGATAAATGAAGCCCCCAGGGGAGCAGGAGAGGTTCTCCAGCCTTCCCAGACTCCACCAGCCTGGAGCAGGGAAAGCTCCAGAGCAGCTCCCAGCAGGCTGGGATGGAGCCCCCAGCCTCTCCTGGGCTCCAGCTTCGGGAGGAAATGACTAATTAATCAGCTAATCAGGTCCTTAATGCTGGATCCATCAACAGAGAATCGCTGGGTGCATCCAGCCCAGCTTTGAGCCACAATCAGTCCTCAAAGGGCACAAAGTGCTTTGAATTCCAAGGAAAAAAGTGCTTTAATTAATGATGGTTCAGGGTGTGGGATGGAAAAGGAATTAAAAATAAAATAAAATAAATAAGAAAAGCAAACACAAAGAGTTCCCAGCAGGGCTTGAAGCTCCAGGTGAGCCCAGGCACTCTGTGCTGATTGCAGCCATGAACTGGACACTGCAAAGTTAAATAATCCACATTTAAACCAAATAAAATTCATTTGTGCCCAAATTCAGGGCAGGTTCATGGCCCATGAGCAGGATCAGGGTGACCACAAGCGCAGGCACCTCTTGGAGCTCACCAGAGAACAGGAACTGTGGAATGGTTTGGGTGGGAAGGGATTTAATCCCACCCAGTGCCAGCCCTGCCATGCCCAGGGACACCTCCCACTGTCCCAGGCTGCTCCAGCCTGGCCTTGGGCACTGCCAGGGATCCAGGGGCAGCCACAGCTGCTCTGGGAATTCCATCCCAGCCCTGAGCCACCCTCCCTGGGAGGAATTCCTCCCTCACTCATTTTCAGGTGTCCCATACCTGAAGCACAACCCAATTCCCACCTGCAGGGAACTCAGGACTCTGAAAGGTTTCCCTCTCACTTTAAAGCTGTGGGAAACAATTCCCTGCTGCTCTGACAACATCCTCAGGGATGGATGCTGCCCCAAGGCACTGAGTAGGAAATTAAGGTTAATTCCTGGGAATTACACCAATGTATAACTGGGCCTGGAGTTGGGGAGCTGGAGCTCAGCTTCACCCCAGGATGCAGCAAGGCAGAATTCCATCGGGAGCAGGATAATTGGAGCTCTGTAAAAATAGCACAAGGAGGCAGGAGACAGCCCCTGAGGTGGGGAAAGCACAGGAAATGGAGAATTCAAACTATATCTTAATGTGCAGATTGGGGAGGAAGGGGAAATTAAAATGTAGGCAGGGCCTGGCTGGCAGAGAGGAGACAGAGCAGGGTTGGTGGAGATTTAGGGATTCAGGGCAAATTCCTTGCTGGAAGGAGACAGAGCAGTGGAGCTGGTGGAGAATCTCAGGAGGAGACAAAGCCCCAGAACTCTGAGCCTGGCCCTGTTCTGCTGCTGAAAATTCTGATTGTCCTCTTTGTTCTTCCTCCCTGCACCCTCATCTTCATCCTCAGCTCCCATCTCCTTCCTCTTCCACCCCTGAAATATCAGCTTTGTCCTTCTTCTCTGCACCATCCTCATCATCCTCCTCATCCTCAGCTCCCATCTCCTCCTCCACCCCTGAATTATCACCTTTTTTCTTCCTCTCAGCATCATGCTCCTCATCCTCAGCTCCCATCTCCTTCCTCTTCCACCCCTGAAATATCAGCTTTGTTCTTCCTCTCTGCACCATCCTCATCCTCCTCATCCTCAGCTCCCATCTCCTCCCTCTTCTGTCCATGAATTATCACCTTTCTTCTTCCTCTTTGCATCCTCAGCTTCCAACTCCTCCTCTGTCCCTGAATTGTCACCTTCTTCTTCCTCCTTGCTCCATCCTCCTCACCCTCAGCTTCCTTCTCCTCCCTCCTCCACCCCTGAACTATCCTCTTGTTCTTCCTCTTTTCATCATCCTCACCTTCCAGCTCCTTCTTCCTCCACCCCTGAGCTATCAGCTTTGTTCTTCCTCTCTGCATCCTCCTCATCCTCATCCTCAGCTCCCATCTCCTCCTCAATCCCTGAATTATCATCTTCCCCTTCCTCTCTGCACCATCCTCATCATCATCATCCTCATCCTCAGCTCCCATCTCCTTCCTCTTCCACCCCTGAAATATCAGCTTTGTTCTTCCTCTCTGCACCATCCTCATCATCCTCATCCTCATCCTCAGCTCCCAGTTCCTTTTTCCTCCACCCTGGCTTTGTTTTTCCTCTTTGCATCATCTCCAGTTCTCATCTCCCTCCTTTTCCACCCCTGAATTATCACCTTTGTCCTTCCTCGTGCTCCATCCTCACCCTCCCCTCCCATCTCCCCCTCCACCCCCAATCCCAGGGGGGCTGCATCCCCAAATTCCCGACCCTCAGGAGCAGGGAAGGGCCTCGAGCTGTCTGGAAAAGCTCTTCACCAATTCTTAGAACTGCCAGTTGACAATCTGGAGGTTTGTTTTTTTTTTTTCCTTTTCTTTCCTGGTACAAAGAGGGGGAGGAAAGAAAAACAACTGCAGCGCTGCTGGTCGTGGGCATCATCTGCAGGCTGATGTCAGATCTGCTCATGCTGACCTGGATGTCCCCACGGACTCTCGAATCCACGCTGCAGATACTGCAGAGAGATGGGTGGGGTTTCTGCATGGGGGAAAAAAAAAAACAAATCCTGGTGGAGAATAAAGAGATTTAAAGATATAATCACAGCCCGGCCCGGCCGGCTGTGGGTTTGGAGAAATGTGCAGATTATTTTTGTATTTCTGTTATGCAGATGGATTTTAAAAGTCATTCTGGAGATGGTTTTTTACTTCTGGTTCACGGAGTTCCAAATTAGCTGGTGCCACTCAGCAAGGAAGAGATCAGGGTTTCGCAACCCCAAATATTCCTTCCATAGAAGAAAACTTATTTCCAGCCTCAACGCTAATTTTCTTTCACTTTTAATGCATTTTTAGTAGATTTTTTTTGGTTTGTTTTAGAACAAATGAGGCTTCTTGGTGGGCAAATTCCCATTTCTGGTTCTCTGGATTGGGGTGCCAGTAGGATTTTGTCTCTCCTTTCATGCTTCCACTGGCGCCTCACCCCAAGAACGAGAGAATTCACCCCAGTTTAAAGCAGAAATCCCCACCCGGCCCCAAGCTGGGCTTTATTCCACCAAAACCCCCAAATTTCTCGCTGACACTCGGGGCCCATCCCAGCCCACGAGGGCTCCCTGGCAGGGCTCTGCAGCGCTAATTACAATAATTAATGGGCTGCCAACCCCACTGCCCCTGCACTGCTGCCGAGCCCCACGCCCGGAGGGTGTTGGAGCTCATGGAAACTCACGCCCGGGTTTAGCTTCAGGAAACCAAACGTGAGCAAAGAGAGAGGCCCAGGCTCGGGTGGGATGAGGAGAACCCACAGAGGGAGAGCCAGCAGCAAATTCCCACTGGCGCCAAGTGGAAATATCCATTTGAAAGCGGCAGGGAAAGCTGCAGCCTGGAGCGGGGCAGGAGCAGCGAGGGGATCGAGGCTTCTCCTGCTCCTCCGGAGAGGAAAAGCTGCTGCAGGAGGATGCAGCAGGTGCAGAACGTGGCCAGAATTAACCAGGCTGCAGCTCCTCCTCTGCAGCTCCCCCTGCACCCATCGCCTCCTCAGCACTCCCTGCCCTCAGGCCAATTAGAGCTGCAATTAATGCGCCTGGAGTGGGTAATTTACAGTGCCCGGACAGCCAGGGCTGTATGGAGCTGGAGGAGGAGAGATTTTGGTGGGAAATTGGGAAGGGATTGTTCGCTGGGAGGGGCTGGGATGGAATTCCCAGAGGAGCTGTGGCTGCCCCTGGATCCCTGGCAGTGCCCAAGGCCAGGCTGGGATAACCTGGCACAGTGGGAGGTGTCCCTGGGCATGGCAGGAGTGGCACTGGGTGGGATTGAAGATCCCTTCCCACCCAAACCATTCCATGATGAGCATGTGAACAAACTGGGCAGACACAGGAAAAACAGCAAGATTGCTTTTTTTCCCCTTCTTCTTTTTCTTTTTTTTTTGGTAGGTTCATCTAAACCCCACTTGGCCAAGAGAAAGGATTTTGGGGTGGTTTTTATTTAAATTTCAGTGCCACATCCCAACCATCCCCACACTCTAACCCAGCCTTGCAAATTGCCTTCCAAAACATATGGAGGGAGCAGATGGGAGGGAACTTCCTGTAAGCCATGGGAGAGAGGGGAGAACATGAAAAAAAGCAACTAAAGATAAAAAAAAAAATAAATTAAAAATACTTAGTGACAATTTACACTTACAAACCAGTGGGAAAAAAAGTTAAAAAATAAAAAAAAAAAAAAAATAGGAGCAAGCAAGAAGACATCCACGTGTGGCTGTGCAAGGAGAAGGTGTGGGTGTTACAGGAGGCTGGGATCCAGGAAGGACATGGAGGGGCTGGGGTGAGTCCAGGGAAGGGAATGGAGATGGGAAAGGGCTGGAGCCCCAGGAGAGGCTGAGGGAGCTGGGGAAGGGCCTGGAGAATTCCCGAGGGAGATGGGAAGGAGCTCAGCCTGGAGAAAAGGGGGATCAGGGGGGACCTTGTGGCTCTGCACAAGTCCCTGACAGGAGGGGGCAGCCGGGGGGGGTCAGGCTCTGCTGGCAGGGAACAGGGACAGGAGGAGAGGGAACAGCCTCAGGCTGGGCCAGGAGAGGCTCAGGGGGGACAGCAGCAGGAATTTCCCCATGGAAAGGGAGCTCAGGGATTGGAACTGCCCAGGGAGGTTTGGAGTGCCCATCCCTGAGGTGTCCCAGGAGTTCCTGGAGGTGGCACTCAGTGACAGGGTGGGCATCGGGCACAGGTTGGACTCCAGGTGATCCTGGAGGGCTTTTCCAAAGTTAATTCCGTGATTCTGTGAAACGCAGCCATGGCCAGGCAGGAATTTGCTGTTGCCCAAAGCAGGAGGCTCCTGGAATTCGCTGCCATCAGCAGCAGGAGCCCTCACACGCCCAGCCCTGACTGAAGCAGGAGAGGTGATCCTGACTCTGACACCCACAGCTGCCTCCAGCCTTTGTGCTTTCCACCCTCTTTTGCTTTTCCTGTTCCTGAACTTCAGTTGGATAAAAACCCCAAGGTTCTTATGGCAGATTTATCATCTCCTCTGTTGGCTGATCCCCTGAAGCCTCCAGAGCTCTGTGAACCCAGACCTGGTCCCAGAACAAACTGAATTATGCAGGAGCTCAGGAAACCTCTCCGTGCCGGGGACAGGACCAGTGCCAGGTCTCAAGGACATGGATTAGGACCACTGCTGGCTCTCCAGGGGTTTTATTACATCCCAGGGACGGGGAAAGAGCAAAAAGTGATGTAATTAGAGAGAAGGTGACTTCCCCAAGCGCCAGGACTGGGAATGAACACAGATTCCCTTATCCCTGAGCCCCCTGCTCCAGTCAGAGCTCCCCAGGCTCAGGTTCATTTATCTGCACACCCAAATTAGCAAAAACCACCTTTGAACCCAAGGGGGGACAGATCTCCTAACAACAACTGCATTTTATAAATAGGATTTCCAAAGACACCCACACGTGACGGATGGAGGGAGTCTGTCTAACCACAAAGTAAAACCAGGCTTAAAACCTACTCAGGAGTCTTTCCACATCTCTTCCTCTTGGCATCTCTCATCCAGGAGAGGATTACCTCATCTGTCCTGATCCTGCAGCCAGCAGGACGGCACCAGCATCCCCAAGCCTGCAGTGCCTCCCCAAAGTGCCTGGATATGGATCCTGTTCCCCGGGATGAGATTAATCAGCCCTTATTGGCAGGATGACTCAGGGAGCTGGAGCTGGGCTCGTCTCGACTCCCTGCATTGGCAATGAGATTCCCCTGATTTATTTTATCTGCAGTAATTAAGGCAGCTTCTCCCTCACTGCCACGACACCGGCAAGATTTAAAAATAACACGAGAAGCAGCAGCGGGGATCAGCAAGAAAACTGCTCTGTGTGGGGAAAATGTCACTTGGATGTACACAGAGCGATTTCTGCTGCTCAGGGGCCCTGAGAGAGCCAGAGAATGCTGCTTTTATTTTGGGGTTTCACCCTCAGCGTCCTCCCAGACTGTGCCAGCAGCACCAAACCCCGACCCCAGGTGCAACAATTGCAGAATCAACAAGAAACTCCAAGGTGTCTCCTCAGAGGAGGCACTCCCAGGCTGGAATTTCTGCAGCTTTGCAGGAGATTTGTCCTTGCGCTCCCCAGTCCCTGCCCGAGGCAGCCGCAGGTGCTGCAGGCACTGATCTGCCCTGGGCTGCGGGGAGAATCCCTCCGGGAGCCCCCAGCGCTGCCGGGGGTGGGGAACCAGGCTGGTGCTGCATCCCCGGGGATGAGGGGCACCAGGAACAGCCCCAGCGCTGCCGAGAATGGGGAATCAGGCTGGTGCTGCATCCCAACCAGGCTGGGGCAGCATCCCCGGGGATGAGGGGGGTCAGGAACAACCTCTGCTCTGCCCGGAATGGGGAACCAGGCTGGTGCAGCATCCCAACCAGGCTGGTGCAAGCTTCCCTGGGGATGAGGGGGATCAGAAACAGCCCCAGCCCTGCTGGGAGTGGGGAACCAGGCTGGTACAGCATCCCCGGGGATGAGGGGGATGAGAAACAGTCCCAGCCGTGTCGGGAGTGGGGAACCAGGCTGGTGCTGCATCCCCGGGGATGAGGGGGACCAGGAACAGCCCCAGCGCTGCCGAGAATGGGGAATCAGGCTGGTGCTGCATCCCAACCAGGCTGGTGCAGCATCCCCGGGGATGAGGGGGATCAGGAACAACCTCTGCTCTGCCCGGAATGGGGAACCAGGCTGGTGCAGCATCCCAACCAGGCTGGTGCAAGCTTCCCTGGGGATGAGGGGGATCAGAAACAGCCCCAGCCCTGCTGGGAGTGGGGAACCAGGCTGGTACAGCATCCCCGGGGATGAGGGGGATGAGAAACAGTCCCAGCCGTGTCGGGAGTGGGGAACCAGGCTGGTGCTGCATCCCCGGGGATGAGGGGGATGAGGAGGATGAGGAGGATGAGAAGGATGAGGAACTGCCCCAGCTCTGCCCAGAATGGGGAACCAGGCTAGTGCAGCTTCCCTGGGGATGAGGGGGATGAGGAACTCTGCCCGGAATGGGGAACCATTGGAATGCTGCATCCCAACCAGGCTGGTGCAGCATCCCCGGGGATGAGGGGGATCAGAAACAGCCTCAGCCCTGCTGGATCCTCCTCCTCCAGGGCCTCTTCAGCCCAGCCCAGCCAAGGCACATTCAGCTTCCCCCTCCCAGGTTTCCCAGGAGAAGGAGGGAAGGCAAAGCAGTGCAAGATTTCAGTCATGTTTTACTCTCGGGGCCATCAGTGCTCGCTCCCGGGGGAACAGGCAGGCAGGAAATGTCCATTTCATGGAATTCCAGCCCAAATTACCTCCAGGGCCTGCGGGGCTGCTCAGCTTTTTGGGGGCACGGCTGAGGTTGGACCCTGGCTGGGTCCTTCCCCCGGGGATCTCTGGCTGGTGAAACACTAGTTTCGGTGTTTTTAAGGATTTCTTTAGAAAATTAAAGTTTTTAGTTAAGGGAAAGGGTTTAGTTAGAATTAATCTGGGAAGGCAGAAGTACAGACAGCCTGTGCTGGAAGCAACTAGAGTTAAAGATTAACTTAACTTAGTTCTCTTAACTTTCCAGTTAAGAGAAACTGGACTTAGGTAGCAATCTCAAATTTGGAAAATTGATTACTTTATGTCATTTATGTTTGCTTAGCTGTGCTTGCAATTAGGAATAAAACAACTGACAAATGGACTTATAGAAACCATCAACAATTGAGAATTAGTGCACCAAGGAATTCATTTGAGATAAAAGGAATTGGAGGTACACCAAGAATCATTAATATTAAAGGTGAAAAGTTTAACGTGAGGAAGACTCATTTGACTTCATCATTCTGTGCCCACTCCCCAGTGAAGAGACCACAGACCCAAACTCACCATGCATGCTTAATGAGTATTCAAATAGCTCATTTCAATACGGGGATGGGAGGAGTTATTGTAATGAATATGTGATTGCATTATGGCTATTCAGTACTTTTGTAGATAAATAGACTTTGGAGTGATCTGTAACTCTGCAGTTTGCTTTGGAGGCTCTTCCCCTGCTGCCCAACATCACAATAAAACATATTGCTTTTAACTTTAACTGTTGGAGAGTTTTGTCCGTTACGATTTGAATATCAATATTAGATTGATATTCATATTTAATAAATCAGTGGTTCCTATTCCGTGATTCCCATCTGCTGCTAACCTTGAGAAGATTTCTTTAGGCACTTTTGTGCCTCACTGGTTCTTGCAGCTTTGAAGTTGTGGGATTGTTTTCAGTTTGATAAGATACACATATCGCAGCTGCTCTCTTTTCTACACGTTACACTGTTTTCTTCATATATCTCAGATTGTTCTTTTCTTTGGCCAAAGAAATCACTTCTATGTTGGGATTTGTTTTCATACTTTGTAATTGTACACTGACACTGCTCTGCTCAGTTCCCGGAGACAGAGACAGACAGACAGACAGAGAGAGGATCCCAGAAGCCAAGCAGGCTGAAGGGATCCTTCTCCTATTTCCTCTCTCTGTTTTACTGTAAATATCTATTCATATTAAAAGCCTTCTGATTTCTAATCACTCAACCGATGGATTTTGTTTGTCCTTGGAGCAGCCCTGGGAAGCAGAGCTGTCTCAGAGCAGCACCCATCCGTGCCTGGAGCCAGGATCCAGACCCACACTCCTCCTCTGAACACCCAGGCAGCACAAAGTGACAGGGAAGTGAGGCAGGAGCTGGGAATAAATGGTCATGGGAGGGAAATGACCCCGGAAAAAGAGACAGAGAGCTCTGGCTTGTGTCTCATCTGTCACCATCAGAACAAGGATCAGAGCAGTGGCAAACAGCTCAGAGTGCCAGCAAGAGCCTCGCAGGCTGCGGGGATGATTGTTATTGTTTATTACAGAAATTAGTTTGATAAGCAGAATAATTCAATGTCTGCGTGTGCCTGACAACTGTGGGAGATAAGTGTCTGCCTTCCCCTTTCCCCTCTTTTTTCTTTGCTCTACAGGTGCCTTCCCTTGTTGATTTAGAGATGGATGAATCCAGAACTGTCGTGGCACAGGGAAGTGTTTTGTGCAGCCTCTGGTTGGTGCCTCAGAGGATTTGCCTTCCTTGCAGAACAGGTTCAGCCCCAGAGCTGGTGCCCTTGGCAGCTTCCCTGTCCCCACCACCCCAGAGCCAGGCAAGACCAAGGATTTGGCCAGCAGAGACCCAAGAACTGTGGGAATTCAAGCCAGCCCAGGATCCTGGAGTGGTTTGGGTTGGGAGGGACCTCAAATTCACCCAGTGCCAGCCCTGCCATGCCCAGGGACACCTCCCACTGTCCCAGGCTGCTCCAGCCTGGCCTTGGGCACTGCCAGGGATCCAGGGGCAGCCACAGTTCCTCTGGGAATTCCATCCCAGCCCCGAGCCACCCTCCCAGGGAGGAATTCCTTCCCAATATCCCATCCATCCCTGCCCTCTGGCAGTGGGAATCCTTCCTGACTCCACCCAGGGGCAGCAGGAGCTGCCCAGAGCCCCTGGCTGCATCTGCCTCTGCTCTCCCTGAAACAACACAAACCCCTCGGTCACTTCCAATTCATCCCATCCCATCCCATGGATCCCATGGATCCCATCCCATCCCATCCCATCCCATCCCAGGAGCTGCAGTTGATTCCAGCCCCACAAACCCTGGAGCTGTTGGAGCTCAGCCCCGCAGGAGCAGCAGCTCAGCTCCGTCCCCAGCTCCTGCACAGCCCAGACAATTTTTCCAGCACCCACCCAAGGCTCTCCCTCCCCTCAGGGCTCTTCCCAGGCTCTGCAGGGGTTTTAGTTCCTGCTCTCCAAACCCACAGGTGCTCCCTGTGCAGGTTGGACACTCCCTGAGATCAGGAGCGATGAAGGGAAGGACTCGCAGGAGCAGCAGCAGCCTCCAGCCTTTAGTTCAGATTCGCACTCCAAAGCTTCCCTTCGTTTCCTGGAGTTGTTTTCTCCCTCCCAACAGGAGCAGGAGCGATCCCACTGCCAGGAAAACCTGTCCCTTGTGCAGCTCCGAAACCTCTGATGGCAGCACCAGCTCTGTGTGCCGAGATCTGAGGAGAAACAGATCCACTGGGAAATGAAAGGCACCCCTCAAACCAAAGGAGACCTGGGGATGCAGGGATCCCTTTGGAACCCCATCGATTCCAGAGGCAGCTGAAGGAATTCTGCATTTTTGGGGGTGGTTTATGAAAGGCTGAAGGTTGATGTCTGGGTTTGCTTGTCCCCCGACAGCCTCTGGCTCAGCTCTCTCGCTTCTTCTGTGTCCCATGTCCCAAAAAGATGAAATGAGGTTTACTTCTGCTTTTCCAAGGTTGTGTATTTTTCTCTTATCAAAAGCTCAGAGGCACAGGCAGAGCTGTGACCTCCAGGAGCACAAGTGCAGAAAGGCAATGGCTTCTCACTCTTAATATTGACCAATTAAGAGAATTCTGTGTATTTTGTTTTGTTCCCAACACCAGTAAACTCTCATTTTATTGATATGTCTTTTCTATTCTACATTTCTTCCACCAACCAACAAACCACAGNTTAAAACATCCATCTTGTCTCTATATAACACGTAGAGCAAAATCTAAAACTACAACTAAACTCTCTGTGGTTCACTAAACAAAAATCTCTTCACCTCTCTGGTGCATTCAGGTTCTCCCAAAAGTGAAGAGAACTTCTCCCAAAAGCTTAGATCTCTGGCTAAGCCATTTTTTGAGGATCTCTGGGGGTAAAAGGAACCCCCAGAGGAGCAGGAGAAGCTTTCAGGCTTCCCTGGACTCCAAGAGGTGAGAAACACATTCCTCACTGTGGTGTGGAGTTCTCAGAGCTAAGACCTCTTTAAATTAGAATTAAGCAGAAGTTAATAAGATAAGTAGAGCTCAGACCACGCCTGATTATTTTATCCCAATGAAATGAAAGTGTTAATTGGCACTTTAATTGCACAATGCCAATTAACTCCAGCTGCTGTGCTGCACCCACAGCTGGGATCCAAGGCATGGAAGAAATGAGAATTAATGTTGTCTGAGCTCTGCTGTGCCTTTGGATTGAGGCTTTGGACATGGAAAGTGGAGGTTCCTGGGACAAAGTGACACCAAAGTTGTTAAAAGGCAAAATTTGTGTCTTCAATTTTCATGCATTTGGAAAAAAATGTCCTTGTTTATTGGTGGGACTCAAACAAACCGAGGGATAAAGAATCCCTGGCATTTTGTTGTGTTTCTTCTCTCAGCCAAAATGAAATTACCCCGAAATTCCTATTTATTTCCAGGATGTGCTTTGTCTACAAGAGCTATTTATTACCCTAATTACAGCAGGGCTCGCAGAGCAACAAATCCTGTGCATTATTAAAGCCTGGAGGTTTGCAATTTCCGTGGGTAAACATCATCCCAGGGAGCTGCAGGGACATCCTCTGGGACGTCACCACACTTTAAAACCAGAAACAACCCAGAGCATCCACAGCCTCAAAAACCTGAGGAGAGAAGAAGAAGAAAAAAACGATGCTAAGGTGTAAAATCATTAGGAAATATCTGCTTTTTGGGGGTTCTTTGTCTGAAAATGCCCCCTGAGGGGCTCGGGTGGGGTAGGAATGAGCCCTGAGCGTTCAGTCCCTGCTCGGTGTCTGGGGATGCTGCTAATGGGGAGGAGAGGAGAGGAGAGGGTCAGGGGCACCCCAGAGAGGCTCCTAAAAGGCTGTTAGAGATGCACTGGAAGCGTGAAAACCTCCCCCAAACCCCTCAGCCAGGGAATAAAATCCCATTTTGCAGAGTTATTGACAGGAGAGGGGAAGGGCTGAGCTCGGGGTCTGGTGTCCAACAGCCAGGGGGAGGAGGAAGGGTTGTTGTGCCCTGAAAACAGGGGGGAAATGGAGCACGAGGCAGATAAAAACAGGATTTAAACACTAAAAGGTCAATTAATTTCCTTTAAATTACTCTGAAAAATTCCAGGCTAATGCAAACTTAGATCTGCACCAATATCCAACATTTTCCTGCATTTTCCATAGGAGAATTCAACATGTTCCTGGATTACAAATAAATCCAATGAAACGTGGCTGATCATAGAAATTAATGCATTTTTAGCCATTGTATTATTATTAATATTAATATATGTTCACCAAATGTTAATATTTCAACTATTTCCACCAAATTTAAATATATTTTTTTTTCCTTTCCAATCACGTGTGTGTTGCCCACCCCTGACAATCAGCACCCCCCACATTTTGGGTCTCCTCTGCGGGGTCTGAGTGCCAGAGCTGATCTCCCCAAACCCCACAGAGATCAGGGCATTGTGTTTGCAATAAAAGCAGATTAAAACTTGATTTCTTTTTTTTTCCCCTTTAAAATCCAATCTGAGCCAAGGGCCTCCAGTTTGCTGCGAATTCCACCTGAGCCATCCAGGGGGAGTTTGGATCCTTTGCCTGCTCTGCCTCAGAGCTCCTCCAGGAATTTCTGGTTTGGATCCCCCCCCCCCATTCTCCCTGGAATTTCTTGTCACGTTTTTAACTCTGATTGATGGCGTTTGCTTTGGTTTAATGAGCCCTGGGCTGTGAGGAGGAGCTGGAAAAGCCCAGCTCAATATTGGTGTTTCAGCCCCAGCCCCACCACGGCCAGGTGGGTTTAGCCATGCATGAGCAGAGCTCCACATCTCAGCAGAATTTCAAAAAAAAAATAATTTGAAAAGCTACAATTTCTTCCTCCTGGAACAATCTGGAAGATCGGGAGCCATTTTTCACATGTGTTGTGGCTGCTGTCAGATTTTCCTGCCAAAATCAGGTTTTTCCTCATTTTCCTCCAATTTCATCCCACCTCTGACCAAAATTAAAGATTTCATCAACAAAACCGCAGACCCTCAGTGGAAAAATAGATTTATTCTTATTCCTGGGTGGAAACATCAGTAAAGGATCAAATACTGGCCCTTGGATCAGATCTCCAAAGCCACGCTCAGCACCCTGAAAGCCAAATCACAAAGAAATCAGTTAATTTATGGCAGCATCCACAACTTCCCCTTCCTAATGCTAATTGGATCGATAAAGAAACATCAGAGGGGATTTTTTCCTTCCCAATAATCAGATCATCAGCAAAACGTTCATCAATCGCTGACATTTGCTTGAGCAGAAGGAAATGGCTCCAGGAGATAATTGAACATCGCTGATCTCTAATTTGGGGGAGCCTGTCCCTGCTGAGGATCTGTCTCCATTACTGATCCAATTCACAAATCCCATCAGCTGGAGTTTCCTGCTGTTGCAGGAGTAATAATGAGCTTTATCAGAGGAATATCAGAGGAATCCCAGCTCCAGCCCCGTGGGATTTGTGTGCCCAGCCCCAGGTGCCCTCCACCCATGCAGTGTCCCTCATTTCCCAAGCCCTGAGCTCCTGCAGGGACTTTGTCCCCGAGTTCCAGCCAGGGACATCAGACCCTGCTCCATTTCTCCATTTGTCCTGGGTTGCAAAGTGACCAAAAGCATGGATTCTATCCCCATCTTCATGAGCTGCTGGAGCCAGGAGGGGCAGTGCTCCCTGCCTGCTCCCTCTGGGCTATCTCCTGGCCATGGCCCAGCAGTGCTTGCCCATGGCTCACAGATAACTCTGGGCTATCTCCTGCCCATGGCCTTAGCTCAGAACTCACCATCCCACTGTGAGAAGCTCCACCCAGAGGGAGGAACCAGGCACTCAATCCTGGATATAAACTGGGATTTTGAAAACCACAATCAGCTTTTCCCTCTGGATTTTCCAGAGGACAGGAGCTCCATAGCCACCCCTGCACCTTCTGAGGAAGCCCAGACCTTTCTCCAGGATCTCTGCTCCAGCAGAACCACATCCATCACTCCAGGAGGACGCAGCCACCATCTCCTGGCACTGCCCCTGCTGCCCTGACTGTCAGGGTGTCAGCTCCTGTCTGACTCTGCCAGTTCAAACCAGTATTCCTCCTGCCTTGTTTTATATATATATATGTGTATATCTAAATATTAGTAAAGAACTGTTATTCCCATTCCCCACATCTCTGCCTGAAAGCTCCTTGATTTCAGAATTATAATAATTCAGAGGGAAGGGGACTGCATCTTCCATTCCAAGGGAGGTTTCTGCCTTCCTCAGCACACACCTGCCTTTCAAACCAGGACACCATTGCAATCCCTGGCCCTGGCCCAGCCCCAGCCATGCAGGGCAGGTATCAGACTCCAGAGGGACAGGGAATGGGTGGGAATGGGCTCCAAATCCCACAGTTCCACGGGCAGGGACAATCCTTGTCCCAACCTGCTCCCAGCCTGGATCCCGAAGCCACCATCCCTGCCGTGCTCACTCCCCTCACCCCCAGCCACCAACAGAAGCTGTTTTACCGCAGGGCGAGAGGAGAGCTCCCTCCCAGCCCTGCAGCAGAACCGCGTCCCGGAGGAGCCGAGAGCATAACTTCACCCCGCGGGACCCGCACGGAGCACGGGAGCCCCGAGCCCCCAGGGCTGGGACGGGGCTGCAGTAATAACGTGGGGATGTGGGAGCAGCCCCTGGGCCATCGATAATCCAGCCCTGAGTCTCCTCAGGTGTCCCTGTGGGCCATCCCCATCCCCATCCCCATCCCCACCAGGGCTGGCTGCTGCATTTTCTGCCCGAGCAGCTCCGCTCCTCCCAATGCTGGCGTTTGCTGCTGCTGCTGCTGCTCGCTGCCATCAATATTTTAGGCCCCAGATGAGTGGGAGCTGCAGGGAGAGGCAGGCACGCAATGTGTCAGAGGCACTTAGTGCAGGGCAGATGCCTCCACTCACCCGAGGAGACCTCGCTGCTCCCAGGGTTGGGGTTTGGGTGGATTTCCATCTTCCCTCGCGTTGGGATGGTGTACAATGAGCTCTGAAGTGGAGCAGCCCTGCCAGGACACACACATGGCATGGATTGTCAGGGATCTGTGGGGCTGGGGTTCAGGGAGAGCTGCTGGGCCTGAGGGAAGCTGGAGAGGAGATTCTTGCAAGGGCAGATTCCCAATATTTCATCTAAACCTTCTCTCCTTCATTTTAAAGCCATTCCCTGGTGAGAGGACAAGAGGGAAGGGCTTTGATCTGCAAGAGGGGAGGTTTAGGTGAGATATTTGGGAGAAATTCCTGGCTGTGAGGCTGTTGGGATGGAATTCCCAGAGGAGCTGTGGCTGCCCCTGGATCCCTGGGAGTGCCCAAGGCCAGGCTGGAGCAGCCTGGGACAGAGGGAGGTGTCCCTGGGCATGGCAGGGCTGGCACTGGGTGGGATTTAAGGTCCCTCTCAACCCAAACCATCCCATGTTTCCATGATTCTGAGTTTAGGGAAGAGCTGCTGGCATTCCACAGGGGAGGAGCTGGCACGGGAAAATGATGGAGGGAAAACCAAGCCCAGAACATGCCAGCAAATCATCCCTGGAGCCAAGAACACGGAGCTGGCAAGAGCAGCCAGAGGCACCCGAGGAGGAACCCTTCCAAGTGCCATTTCCATTTGTGTTATTAATAAAAACCCTCCCAGCCAACGACCAGGAGAAAAATTGATCCCATCCTCAGCAGAGTAAAATCCAATCTAGCTCTGCAAGGTGACAGCTCCGAGAGCCAAGGCTTTGATTAAGAGGATGGTGTTTAATTAAAGGCCTGTGCACTGCAGCTGGACGAAGAAGCTCCTGATTAGGACAAAATAATGTCACTTTTGGGGACATTTTTTGTCACATTTCCTACAGGAGAGACACAAACTGTCCATCATGGAAACCATGGGGAGGACAGCAAGTTCAGGAAACCTCTGGCTTTGCTTCCAGCTGGAAAACCTTGGAAATCTCTGCTGAGAAGGTGAGAGGAGCTGGGGGTGTTTGATTCAGAGCAACAGGGACTGTCCTGAACCTGTAATTACAGCACCAGGGAGTGCAGGGTGTGGGACGGGAAAGGGATCATCCTCTGGTGCTCCTTCCCAAAACACCACCACCAACACCACCGAGGGCAGCAAATATTGTTAGATATTTCTTATTCATCTAAAAAACACCAAGAAATGAAGTCACTGGAAAAACCCACGAGTTTGGTGCTGTTTTTTCTCCCACTCCACGTGCAAGGAACGAGTGCTGTGGGTGTGGAAGATCAGGAATCATTGTGGAAAAGACATTTTGCTTTTCCTACCTCAGGAGGAGAAGGAGGATCAGCCCTGGATTTTCTCCCACCCTCAGGGAGCTCCTTGTCTGAGCAGGGAAAGGGGAAAAACTCCCCAGCATTGGGTTTGTCCTCATGATGCACTTGGAAAAAAGAGAGAGAGAGCCAAGGCCTCTCTGAAGGAAAAAAAAGAGGATAAAGCAAAGCTGGGAAGCATTTCCCAACAGCAGCAGCAGGACCAGGATTGCTCAGCCCTGAACCAGCATCAGATCCCTTGGGATGGGAAATCAAAGGCAGCCGAGAGCAGCCCCAGCCACGTCCCTGGCAGCTATAAAAGTCCTGTGCTTTCATCAGCCTTCCCCAAAGATTGCTTTTCCATCGGAGAACTCCAGAGCTTTTGATCAAAACAAAAATCCCCAAGCAGAGCGTGAAGGAAAAAGCTTGGGGCTGCCTCAGTTCTGCCTCAGCTGTGACATCTTGACCCAAATAATCCCTTCCCCGTGGAGTTCCCCAGGATTTAATTTTATCCCAGGCAGAGGCACCAGAGAGAGCCAGGAACGCCTGGCCCTGGGCTGGTGCTGATGCAGGAAGGGCCCCAGGGACTGGGGGTTTATGGAAAACCTGAGTTTCTCCAAGGATTCCCCCAAAATGTCAAGACTAAAAGCAGCATTTCCTCTGGAGCTGAGGCAGCAGAGCAGGTTTTGATTGGAAATGAAGATTTGTAGAATCATGGAGTGGTGTGGGTTGGAAAGGAGCTGAAAATCCTCTTTTTCCACCCCTGACATGGGCAGGGACAACGTTCCCTATCCCAGGGTGCTCCAAGGTGTCCTTGGACACTTGCAGGGATGGGGCAGCCACAGCTTCCCTGGAAAACCTCATTAACCCAGGTGTTGATCAGGATAGCAAAATATCCTTCATCCTTATCCAGCTGAGCCTGCAGGGATGGACAGACCCAGCCCTTCTGGCTGCCCCCAAAGGCTTTTTTAGGGTTACAAAGCAACCCTGACCCTGAGCTGTCCTCAGGATGCTCCCAGCATTCCCAGCTTTACCATTCCTGTGATCCCAAACGAGCCCCATCCCAATGAAATGGAAAAACATTCCAGCCTGGATAAGAAATCTCAGACCTTTCTGATCTGGGAGTGCCTCAAACCCACTTTGTTCTCTTATTTCAGATAACCAAGCACATCTTTCCTTCCAGCAAAAAACTCCCGATTTTCTTCTTGTGTTTTCCTTTCAAATAACAAGGAAAACACTTCCTTCAAAGCCTCCCCTCTCCCAGACATCCTGTTCCTCCCCTCCACGATGCTCTCGGGTGTTTTAAAAGTCAGATTCCAATGAGTGACACATTTTGAGACATGGAAAGTGAATTTTGATAAAAAACCCACTTTGAAATGAAATCTCTGTTCAACTCCACCTGAAGCTTTCTGAATTCTGAACTTACTGAAGCAACAAACCCCAAAATAGCAGCTGGAAAATATGGGAAGCAACTCCCAGGATGGGCAGGGCTGGAATAATTACTCAGAGTATTTCCCATCAATATTTCACAGGATTGAAAACTGAGATTAATGAGCCTTTGTCTAGGAAAAGGTAAATTGCAGCACTCACTGAAAGAGGCAGTAACAGAATTTCTGCAGCCCCACAAAGTCCGATGGAATTAGAAATTAATTGGCTGTAAGTCAAAATTAATGACCTTTGGAAGGAGCACGTGGGAAACTCGACGTGTGAGGATGTGATTGAGAGTGGAGAGCAGCACAGAAACATCTTCTCCAGCATTAATCTCTCACAGCCTGGCTCTGCTGGGGAGCTAATCTTCCTAAATTCCATTTTTTAGTACAATGGGGTGTTGTGAAATGTGTGTTTGCGTCGTTGTTTTTATTAAAATGAGATGGAATTGCTGAGGACTCATCATTTGTGTTGTGCCAAGTGGAAATTGGATAAATCCTGAAAACAACCACTCTGCAAACAACATTTTCTGTCACTAGAGCTCCTGATCACATCAGTCGGAATGAAAACACAGAGAGATGCTCAAGGGAAAGGAATTGATGAAGGGTTTGTTCTCATTCTGTTTCTCCCTTTTCCAGACACTCTTCAGGACACCACCAGGACTTGTCCTGAGTTGGGACTTTGGGGCTCATTCGTTCCATGGAACCAAACCCAGAGCACAGCACCAAGTCCTAAAGGAGCCACCTCTGCTTAAAACCCCAAAAATGGATCCTTTCCATCGCTGCTGCATCTTCCTGAGGTGAGAGAGCACGAAATGAACACACACACACACACTCAGAGTCCATGTGGACAGAAAAAGAGAGGAAGTTTAATTCTTTTACTGTTTTTTATACTTTTCTCTGGAACCCTGTGGATTGCATAGTGAGATCTCCTCTCCAACTCCACTGCTTCTGATAGAAGTCCAGCGAAAACTTCTTCTGTCAGGAAGGGAATGAAAACAAGAGAGACAGTGACAGAAACACAGCTTTTGTTTGCAGAAAATGTGTGAGAACTTGTTTTAAAATTCTCTATAGCAGAATTTTAAAACAATCAGAAAGCTGAAATCCAGGGAGACATCTTCCCAATGAATTATTAGTAGCAGGGTCTCTCCTGTTGGAGTCTAGGGAAGCCTGGAAACTTCTCCTGCTTCTCTGGGAGTTCCTTTTTATCCCCAGAGCTCCTCAAAAATAGCTTAGCCAGAGATCTAAGCTTGTGGGAGAAGCTCCCTTCACTTTTGGGAGAACCTGAATGCACCAGAGAGGTGAAGAGATTTTTGTTTAGTGAACCACAGAGAGTTTGGTTGTAGTTTCAGGATCTTGCTCTATGTATTATATAGAGGAAATATGGAGGTTTCAGGGTGTCAGTCTTTTCTTCTTTCTTCTTCTTTCTTCTTCTCTCTTCTCTTCTCTTCTCTTCTCTTCTCTTCTCTTCTCTTCTCTTCTCTTCTCTTCTCTTCTCTTCTCTTCTCTTCTCTTCTCTTCTCTTCTCTTCTCTTCTCTTCTCTTCTCTTCTCTTCTCTTCTCTTCTCTTCTCTTCTCTTCTCTTCTCTTCTCTTCTCTTCTCTTCTCTTCTCTTCTCTTCTCTTCTCTTCTCTTCTCTTCTCTTCTCTTCTCTTCTCTTCTCTTCTCTTCTCTTCTCTTCTCTTCTCTTCTCTTCTCTTCTCTTCTCTTCTCTTCTCTTCTCTTCTCTTCTCTTCTCTTCTCTTCTCTTCTCTTCTCTTCTCTTCTCTTCTCTTCTCTTCTCTTCTCTTCTCTTCTCTTCTCTTCTCTTCTCTTCTCTTCTCTTCTCTTCTCTTCTCTTCTCTTCTCTTCTCTTCTCTTCTCTTCTCTTCTCTTCTCTTCTCTTCTCTTCTCTTCTCTTCTCTTCTCTTCTCTTCTCTTCTCTTCTCTTCTCTTCTCTTCTCTTCTCTTCTCTTCTCTTCTCTTCTCTTCTCTTCTCTTCTCTTCTCTTCTCTTCTCTTCTCTTCTCTTCTCTTCTCTTCTCTTCTCTTCTCTTCTCTTCTCTTCTCTTCTCTTCTCTTCCTTTCTTCTCTCACACCAGTTCCTGTGGTTTGCTGCTTGGTGGAAGGAACTGAGTGTGGAGGGGACATGTCAATGAAATTTATATTTGTTGGTGTTGGGAAGAAAACAAAATGCATAGAATTTCCTAAATGGTCAATATTAGATATCAAAGGTTGCTGCTGTGAGCTGCCATTGCCTTTCAGCACTTGTGCTCCTGGAGGTCACAGCTCTGCCTGTTCCTCCAAGCTTTTGATAAGAGAAAAATAAACAACCTTGGAAAAGCAGAAATAAACCTCATTTCATCTTTTTGGGACATGGGACACAGAAGAAGTGAGAGAGCTGAGCCAGAGGCTGTCAGGGAACTAACAGACCCTGAAAGGATGGGAAGGGACAACTCCTGCCAAAACCCTGCCTGCTCCTCCTGCAGCTGGACAGGGATTTGAGCACAGCCACCTCCCCTCTGATGAAAAAAACCTGCCTGGGATCAGGGAAAACACCAATTTTGGGCCAAAACCCTCAAATATCAGTGTAGGTAAAAGATTTCTCCCTTTATGCACTCAGGAGCCTTTTCTCATCGCTTGTTTTATCTCCATTTGAATCTGCACTACAAAATACTCAGAGTCATTAAAGGCCAAATTAGAGATTGTGGCCACTTATAAAAGAAGAATCTTACAGAGCCCAGGAAATCTGGCAGGGGACACAAATTCCATGACCCTGGAAGATCGAGCCTGAACCTGCCCATATGCACTGAATTTTCTGGGCTTCAAAATCTTAAATTCATTGAACTTTTTGGGCTTAAAAATCATTAAAACCACTGAGTTTTCTGGGCTTAAATATCTTAAATTCACTGAGCTTTCTGGACATAAAAATTGTAAAAACCATTGATCTTTCTGGGCTTAAAAATCTTGAAAAACACTGAGTTTTCTGGGCTTAAAGAGCTCAAACTCATTGAGCTTTCTGGGCTTAAAAATCATTAAAACCACTGAGTTTTCTGGGCTTAAATATCTTAAATTCACTGAGCTTTCTGGACATAAAAATTGTAAAAACCATTGATCTTTCTGGGCTTAAAAATCTTAAAAACCTCTGAGTTTTCCGGGCATAAAAATCTTAAAAACTATTGAATTTTCCAGGCTTAAAAAATCTTAAAAACCAATGAATTTTCTGGTCTTAAAAATCTTAAAAACCATTGAATTTTCTGGGCTTAAAAATCTTAAAAACCATTGTATTTCCTGGGCTTAAAAATCTTACAAATAATTGTTTTCTGACCTGAAAAAGTCTTTTAAAATCCTTCTGCATTTGAGCAGAGTCTCCTCGGGGCTGCTGTAACTTGAATTTACCTCAGCCCAGGAAGCGCTTGGGGTTTAGGAGAGCATCCTTAGGTTCTGCTGCAGCAGCGACCCCAGGGTTCCAGGGAATGCAGCAGCTCCCTGGTGAGGCTGCATCTCTGCTCAGGCTGCAGGAATTGTGCCAAAGAAGAAGGAAAAAAATGCTGCACAAACTCCTGATGCATTGCAGATAAAATGTGGATCAGGAGAGCCTGGCTTGGCACGAGCTGGAGCAGAGTCCTGGCTCCGGGGTGGGAACACACATGTCCCTCCCTCCTCCTCCTTTCCTTAGCTCTCAGGGAAAAGCTTTTTCTATTTTTAAATACAAAAAATTTGCTTTAAAAAGTACATATCTGCAATTATCCCACGGTATTTCACAAATCTCAGGGATTTTTTTGGCTGTTCCACCCCGTTTTCTGCTTTTATTAGTGTAAATAATCCGTGTTTAGAAGCAATAGAATAATTTAATTAAGCAGCACTCCTGTACCATTACAGGAATTGTTCGTTTTGCCATTGAAACAGCAGCTAATTGAGCACTTTAATTTCGTTGTGCACTGGAATTCCATGGTTTTACCCCAGGAAAAGGCAGAAAATCATCACAAGGGAAAGGCCAGGAGACACCAGAGTCCCCTCCACGCCCTGGTCAGGCACAGCTCTGGTGGTGACTTGGCAGTGAGTGTTTGAGGAACTTCAGAGAAAGGCTGGGGAAATGCAAGTTGTTTTTAACTTGTCCTGAAATCCATTGCTAAGGGAACTTTTTGTAGCTTTCCCAGGAGAAAGCTTGGATGAAAAAATGTAAATAAGAGAAATGTTGATGGTAAGGTGATTGCCTTGAGCAATGAAATGTCTTCCTCTGTCTTGTTGTGGATTCCTGACTGGGACAAGTCAGACACACACACACAGACACAGATGATCCCTGCAACTAAACCGACTGGAGGGAGAAAGATTTGTTCTGTTTTCTTAATATTAATAAATAAACCTTCTGAAAAAATCTATAAACATGAGTAGTTGGTAGAAAATCCCTAGAGAACTGGGGCCACATCATCACCACACACAGCCTGGCCCTGCTGTCGCTCGATCCAGAGGCAAAATGTGTGGATATTAGTGGGGATAAGGCGACAGGAATGGGTGGGAGAAGAGGTAAAACCCCACAGCAGCTTCCCATAAAACCTCCAGATCACATCCCCTGCCCAGCTGGGTCCCTCAGGAAGGAGAACACAGATCCAGTGTGGTGGTGACTTGGTGGTGGGTTTTTGGAGAAACTTCAGAGAAAAGGCTGGAGAAATGCAAGTTGTTTTTAACTTGTCCTGAAATCCATTGCTAAGGGGAGTTCTGTGGCTTCCCAGGAGAAAGCTTGGATGAAAGAATGGAAATATGCTTTCCTTGATGAATGAAATGTTTTCCTCTGTGTTCTTGTTGTGGATTCCTGGCTGGGACACAGTCAGACACAGACACAGACAGAGACAGACACAGTCAGACACAGACACACAGACACAGACACAGTCAGACACAGAGACAGACACAGACACACAGACACACACAGAGACAGACACAGTCAGACACAGACACACACACAGACACACAGTCAGACACACACAGTCAGACACACAGACACACAGACAGACACAGAGACAGACACAGACAGACACAGACACACAGACACACTCACAGACACACACAGTCAGACACACAGACACACACAGAGACAGACACACAGACACAGACACAGACAGACACACAGACACAGACACACAGACACAGACACAGACACAGACACAGACAGACACACACACAGACACAGACAGACACACAGACACACACACACAGACAGACACACAGACACAGACACAGACAGACACACAGACACACACACACACACACACACACACAATCTCTCCAACCTAACATGGCTGGAAAGAGAAAGATTTGTTCTCTTTTCTCGATATTAATAATAAATCTTGCTGATTTCTGATCCCCCATCCCTGGACAGGAGTGGTTTGTAGAAACCAGGGCTGCCTCCTTCGTACAGCCCCAGCTGCTCCAGGGAGCTGCACTTGCAATGGGGACGAATTCCAGCATTTCCCCACATCCTGATACCCCTGGGGACATCCCTGGGGATCCCTCCCCACTCCCATAAATCCTTCCCAGCCTTTTATTCACAATTCCCTGGCTCGGGGTCATTCCTGCCCTTGCTTCCCTCTCACCAGGGCCTGAGCAGGCCTTGGAAATTTAATTCCTGGGGCTCCTCTGCATCGTTTCCACCCTAATATTGCAACTTCCAAAGGACCCCAATATTCCAAATACTCTGGAAGGACATTGATGTCCACCAGTGACCTGGGGCAGGGGGGGATTTAAAGCTGCTGAAATGTTTCACTTCTGTATTTTACCCTTTTCTCTCTTTTTTTTGGTCACCTCTTCTGCATCACATGTAATTTTTCCTGATTTTCTTGATCAGAAGTCATCCTACAAGACTTCAAGCTCAAGAAAATGAACTTTTCCCCTGGAAAAAATGAATGTTTGTTACTGTTTTTTTCAAGGAATTCAGTGAAATTCCCAATCCAGAGGTCAGCTCTGCATTTCACATCAGCACTGCTGTGCTGAAGCAAAACTGAGGATCTGAAAAGAGGAATATTTCTCATTTACAGCCAAAATGTTTTCTCAGAGAAAAAAAAAAAGAAAAAAATCATAGTTTCTTCACTTTCCACTTGCTTTTTTGCTTCATGGTTTTTTAATTTGCTCAAAATCCGAGCTCCGTTTTGCATGCAGAGGATTTAGTGATTGGCATTACTGCAAATAAAAAACTAGAATAAATGAAAATAATATCATTATTAATGAAATAATAGCAAAAATAAGATTACTCCTCCTGCTTTTACACTTTTAGGAGCTCAGTGGCAGCCTGGGCTCATGAAAGCCTCCGGATCCAGCTCCTCCCCGTGCTCCCTTGGACTCTTTGCTCTGTGGATTTGATTCTCTTTGTGTGATGTTCTCACTCGAGCTCACTTTGAAAACACAAAATTTGCAACGTCAACCCTTCTGCTGTCTTTGTCCCCAGCAGTTCTTTGTGCCAGATCTCCCCATCCACCATCAGAAAGAAAACTTTCAGTGTTATTTATGTGAATTCCTTGATGCCACCAACTCCAGCCGAAGGTTTCCTGCAGCAGACAGAGCTCGGATTTAAGGTGAAAAAACCCCAGGGCTCAGCAAAATGAGCTTCCCTTGAATCACTTTGGCCAGGCTGAGATGAGTTTGCTGCACCAGCAATCAATAAATCCCCATCTCCCAGCTCTGGCATCCACAGGGTGAGAAAATGTTGGGATCAGCAAAGGGATGGAGCAGAAGTGTGGAGTCACTGCTGCTGCAGTGCATTCATTACACCAACGCCCAGCTCACACAAAAAACTGCTTTTTACACAAAAATTCTCCCTCTCCAGGGAGAAAAATTGACCTCCCAGCTGCATGGATGTGACAGAAATCCCACACAGGGTTAATTCCGCTGCCAAGCCTTGGGATGCTGCTGAGGAGCAGCACTGGGTGGACCTGGAGAATAAATTCGTCTCACAATAAAGGAATTTTCACTCCTGAAGTGCTGGAAAAGCCTCCTGATCCATAGGAATAATTGTTCTCCTGAAGGAAAGCCAGGGAGTTGCAGGTGGGAGGGAGTTACAGGTGGAACTTCCTGGGCATGGTTTTACAGATAAATTGAGTACAGACAGGACTAAATATAGGACTGACTTAATATAGGACTTACTAAATCCAGGACTCACTAAGTATAGGACTTACTAAATAAAGGACTCGCAGCCCCAAAAATCCTTTGGCTCTGAAGTGCCCCTGACCTCAAGTTGAAAACACGAGTTCACCCCCAAATATAAAACACCCCAGGCACCCCAATCCCAGTGCAAGGCAAAAACCTCTCTGGTTTGTAGTTTATAAAATTAGATTGAAGTTGCTCAGGATCCCAAAGGAAGTTTCCAGCACAGCTTAATTCCACTGCTGCCTCTTGTAAGGATTTGAAGGGCTCCAAACATTTGCTCTGTGGCCAAAAAAAGCCTCAATTCTTGATGATGTGTGGATAAAGAACAGGAGCCCAGCCCTCGGTGATGGACTCTGTGCAAAGACAGAGGCACAGGGAGTGTGCAAAGACAGAGCTGTGCAGAAATTCCTGCCTGTATCCCTGGGATGTGACATGGATCCTGCTAGAAAATGGATATTTATGAGAGCTTCGAGCAACCAGGGTGGGAGGGGAGGGGTTAAATCAATTTTTGGAGGTTTTTTTTTAGTTCTCCCATGTCCCCATCCCACTCTCCACCTCTCCAGGGGTGTTTTCCCTCCTCTGGAGCTGCCTCTTGGCCTGTTTGTGGCACAAGGACATGGCCAAGGATCCTCTCAGCAGGGGGAGAGATGCTGAACCAGGGCTGGAACCCCCACACCCCAAACCCCTCACCCCTGCACACCAGGAACACAGAGAGGGCCCTGGCTGGGAACAGCCCTGGAACATTTCCAGAGCCACAGCAGCTCTTCCAGCACATCCACGAGCCTGTTTTATTCTCCTGGCTGCCCAAATTAACCTCCTGAAGAACATCACAGCCTCCACCTGAACTCGTGTGCTCAGGGGTGACAAGGAAAGGCTGCAAAAGGGACCAGGGGTTGGCACCTCCTGTATCTCATCCAATATTTGCTGGCCAGGGCAGGAATTCAGCCCAGACAAAAGAGCTGCAGCCTGTTCCTGGCACTTCCATCACTGAAATTAATCAGGATTAAATTCCTGCTCTCCTTACAGGGGAGAGCCAAGAGGACAGGACAAGTGGGAAGGACTTTAAGCTGAAAGAGAGGAGTTTAGATGGGATATTGGGAGAAATTCCTGCCTGTGAGGGTGGGAGGGGCTGGGATGGAGTTCCCAGAGCAGCTGTGGCTGCCCCTGGATCCCTGGATTTGTCTGAGGCCAGGTTGGGATAATCTGGGATTGTGGGAGGTGTCCCTGCCCTGGCAGGGGTGGAATGGGATGGGATTTCTTTCCAACCAAACCATTCTGGGACTTTATGGCACTGATTGCAGTGCATCCACCCCGGTTTTGATGGTCCAGGAACAGGTTCCTATTGAAATCCAGCCCAGCTTCCCTGAGGAGAGGGTCCCTGCCTTGGAGCAGCTGAGGATTTTCCCCAAAGAGCCACGAGGGATGGGAGCAGCTGGTGAATTCCTGGGCCTATTAACTCTGCTGGAAATCAGGGTTTTAAATATTCCTGATCAATAACAATGAGTTTGCTTTGACTCAGACTCTTCCTTAGCAGTGTTTAAATGCAAATACTGAATAAAGCCGAGTTTTGTGGCAGTACAAACTCCTTTCAGCACTGACACAAAGAACAGCTTCCCTCCTAAGATTGCCTCCCTTCCCCACCCTGGAGAAAAGTTGGTGCTGTGGTCACTTCCCCAAACCACACAATCTCTCTAATCCTGTTTTGTTCTCTCTCCCAGCATTTCAGGCTGCTCAGAGCACTTCAGCAGGGCCCACGTGCTAGCTAGGATCTGATTTTGGGATTACACATCCCCGCTGATTCCATCAGCCTCCCCCTCCCAGCACTAACTCCTTCTGGCCACATCCTCCCGAAAGGCATTAAAGAACAAAATCCATTTGAGAAAGTCCTTCCAGCTCCTCGGGGGGAAAAGTTCTGTGAGTCACAGTGTGGGCTGTGCAAAACCCAGAGCTCCGAGGGAATAACAACAGGATCCTGCTGCTGCTTCCTTCCCGTGCCCGAGGAGATCCTCCTGTGCCTGTCATGCTGCTCCTGGGCTGCTCCCCCTGGCCACACACCTGCAGGTGAGGAAGGGACAGTCAATAGCTAACTCATGTAAGCAGAGTTAGCTATTGGGAGACAGCAAATGTTCGTTCGGACAGCAAATGTTAATTACAAAAGGTAGGAAGTTGAATTCGCCCTAATCTTGTCAAGATAGAGAGGACAAAGTTCCTCTCAGAGAGTGCTGGATCATCCCTTAAAGGACTGTGCATGCCCCAGGGAGAAAGGTGAAAGGGCACCGCGAGTAAGACTACTTATCTTCATCAGAAAGACCCCGAGGAAGAGGAGAGGCCTTCCTCAGTGCGACCACCAGGACACACAGGGCATTGCTGACCTGTATGCTAATGACATTAGTGACTGCCGAGAAATAATTTGTATAACCACACCTGTCCCAAAGAATGTGATGAATATTCATAATTTAACCCATAAATACTGTGTTGCAGGGAGCACCGGTGTGTGTGTTTGGAGGAGCAATCCCCACACACCCAGCACTGAATAAAGCAAATCCCCACTGCTCTGACTCTGCCTCTGAAGTGTCTCCTGGCCCAGTTTGGGGGTGATTCACAGGATCCTCTCATCCCTTGTTTTATACCCTGAAATGTCCTTCCCGGGCCACAACCTCCTCCCAGGGCATGTCCGAAACCTCCTCCCGGGCTGGGCTGGAGCAGGGGCAGGCAATAAACACCACAGACAGCAATGGATGGTGCCTGGCCTCCAAAAACATCACTTTTGCAGCTCCGACAGGCAGGAAAGGAGCAGGCAGTGCCCATTTCAGTGCAGGCAGTGGGAACTTTCCCCATTCCACCTCCTGCAGCCTCTCTGCTCACAGGGCAGGACCTTCCAAGCGCAGGGCTAAGGGCAGCTCTGAAAAAAACAGGGAACAAAAGGAAGCCCAGGGAGGTTGTTGGGCCCTTGGGTTTATTTTTCAGCCTCCAAGCAACCAGGGATGTAATCAAAGTAATGACATTACAGGCAGGGCCCCCCTCCACCCCTGAGCCTTTGCCTTCCACACAGTGAGGAAAATCCAGGGAAAATTGGTGTTTCAAAGCTCGCCCAGGTTAGGACTGAAAGGAGATGAGTCAGGCCAATTAGGGCAGGATCTGACCCATCCCTTATTTCTGCATTTGGGAATTAAGGGGCAATTAAATACCTTTGTTAATGGCGGGGGTGTGGGAGGGGCTGCTGGGCCCCAGATCGGGTGGGTGAATGCACCCAAACCACTCCAAGCTCTGCTGCAACTCATCCTGCGAATTCCAGACCCATTTTCCCTGCAAAAGGGAATTAGTCCAGGCAGATCCATCAGCACATCGCTGTCTGTCCATCCACTCGCACCTCCGGATGGAGTTTATCTGGCTGAATAAATTACCCGGGCAGTGTTTGCCTTTCTGGCCGTTTAATTAAAGGTTGCTGTGTGCTCTGTGAGTTTGTCAGAGCAGGTTTGGCAGCTCCAGGCGGGAATTCTTTCCAGAGGGAGGCAGGGATTGCTGGGGGGATCAGGGCAGCCTGGCCACGGTGGGAAATGCTGAGGGAAAAAGTGGGAAAAAAACCTTGGGAACAGTGAGGAGAGAGGGGGAAGTGCTCCAAAACCTCATCTGTGACACTTCGGCCCCTGGAAAAGGGCAGGGAAGGTGTGAGGAGGGCAGGGAGCAGGGAGGGCATGTCAGGAATGGCTGAGAGGATGGGGAGAGGGGGGGACACGGAGAGACAGAGGGGACACAGAGAGACAGAGGGGACATGGAGTGACAGAGGGGACATGGAGAGACAGAGGGGACATGGAGTGAGGGTGGGACAGGGAGTGACAGAGGGGACATGGAGTGGTGGAGGGGACATGGAATGACAGAGGGGACACGGAGAGACAGAGGGGACATGGAGTGA